>JAOPJH010000124.1:3158665-3170047 GCA_027122575.1 Merluccius polylepis | reverse complement strand
GTGTGTGTGTGTGTGTGTGTGTGTGTGTGTGTGTGTGTGTGTGTGTGTGTGTGTGTGTGTGTGTGTGAGTGTGAGTGCACGCATGCTTTACTTGAGATGGTGCGTGGAAGGTCGATGGTGCGGCTGTGTGTTAAAGCGGAAACGTATATGGTGCGCACAACCCTAAGCAAATAGATAATTCAACATATTATTAACATAGTAGCATACATAGACATATTGATATACACACAGAGGCGGTTTTAGACTTAAACAACGACACAAAAACACAAGAAACGCAGACTTTTCATGTAGACTTTGACCGAAAAAGATTAGGGATACATTCAAACATTAACATGTAAAACTAAATGTTTCCCATGGGTGACCGCTGCCAAGTCTGTTCCTCTTTCAGCAGGTTGAGCTATTAGCACAGCCAGACCCTGGGAAATTAAAGAAAGGACCCTACAGCCACTTTCCAGTAGGTAACCACCGGGTCTATAAAGTTTACGTACTCTCATACTGTAAACTGTAATACTTTAAAACATGGTGCTATAATTGCCCCCTCGAAACAACAATATTATGGTGGTTGCACAGGACAAATTAAAAGACATACATTCTCGGGGGTGGCTTGTATATTTTCATTGTATATCTGTGTTTTAATTAAACGTCAGCGTCCCCGACGGGGGGAAGAATGAGAAGTAGGTCAGAGCGCTGAGCAAACTCATTGACACGCCAGTTAAATTTAATCTGCTTGTTCTGCCTCTTTTTTTTCTTAACTTAATAGATGGTCCAACACACAGATGTCATCAGGGTACATGAGCACATCTGGGTTAGATTTGCACTGGCCGGCAACGCGGGTTTCTTCTCTAAATAATGTTTTTCGGGTTTGTTTTTTCAAACGAGGTCTTTAGGTCCTCCCTGCTCTTCATGGTGCGTTGAGATTGTTCCACAATGCAAAAAAAAACAAGAATGGGATAGCGGCAGCGGCAGCGGCGGCCCTTGTCTCCTCCACAGGCCGTGAGCGTAGCAGACGTGTCCGCAGGGCAGTTGCATATGGTTGTGTGGGCACTCTGTTTGGGAGTCTGGATGGGGAGCCAGGTCTGTCGGGGGGGAACAGACAGAAGGGTGTAGCTGGGTCCCGGTCATTCCAGCAGCAGCTGCAGCAGCCAGTGAGGCCTGTGATTAGGAGGTGCAGTGGACTGCTCTGCTCCTCTCCGCATGCAGAGGCGAGCGATGATTGCGTTTTTAAAAAGCTCTGCGGTCGGAGAGAAACGGGCCCGCTTGGAAAAGCCTGCGCCTTGGCACGGCGGTATTATGATTGGGGACAGTTGTTGCATTACCTCATGGGAGAAGGTGTTTTCCAAATACTTGGGCCTTTTTTAAAATAAAACACGCCGAGCATCGGGACCTCGGGGTATTAAAAGCCATGCGTGGCGAGAGGGAGAGAGAGAGAGCGAGAAAGAGAGAGAGAGAGAGGGAAAGCCTGGCGGTGCGCTGGTTAACCGGGTTGCCATCGTTGTGTACCCTGACCCAGGACCTGTGCGGCGCCTCCACCTGTGACACCCTGGGCATGGCCGACGTGGGCACCATGTGCGACCCCAAGAGGAGCTGCTCGGTGATCGAGGACGATGGCCTGCCCTCCGCCTTCACCACCGCTCACGAACTCGGTAAGCCAAAAAAAAAAAAAAAAACCCACCCTAAACTTTTTCCCTTTGGGGGTATTTTTAAACCCAAGTCGCTGATTGCGGTCAGGAAATCCTCCCCGGACAAGACGAGGGTGTTCCCGTTGTCCGAGTGGAAAAAGAAGATGAGCTCTTCTTCTTCTTCTCCTCCAAATTCGCTACTCTTCTCTCACCACCTTTCAAACCGTCGTTTTATTGTTGCGGACAGGTCATGTGCTCAACATGCTCCACGACAACGTGAAGGCGTGCGAGGAGGCGTTCGGGAGGCTGCAGGACAACCACATGATGTCGCCAACACTCATCCAGATCAACCGCACTAGTCCCTGGTCGCCCTGCAGCGCCGCCATTCTCACAGACTTCCTGGACAGTGGGCACGGTGAGCATGCAGATGATAGGATTGATTAATTGACTGATGGATTGATTGAACTTTTTGGCCAACACCATAAAAAACAGTAGTGACAGGAGTCACACACACACATGAACCACAAACAGACACTGTACCCGTCAAAGCAAGGTCAGCCACAAAGGACGCCGCACATTTCATGTTGGGGGGGAAAAAAAGAGGTAAGAGCATACTAAAAAACATATCAGCATCAGTAGCTCTACTCCATACAACAAGAGAACCACACTGTAAAGTCGACATCTTGTTAAAAAACTTGCCAGCTGCAGGCACAAAACACAAATACTTTTTCCATTTTTGTATAAATGCAGATAATACGCTCCTTGCTGTGTTTATCAGGAGAGGGGAGGCGGTGTGTGGGGATGACTGCTATCTTAAAGGGCCCTTTATTGTCTTATCTCTCCATCACACACCTGGACCACCGGACCACCGGCAAACGTCGAGATGGGAGATTTTGAAATTGGCGTGTGGACTGCATTTATAGAGCGCTTTTCTGACCTGTGGCACTTATTAGCGCCTCACACTCCTCCATACACACGGCGGTGTCAACCATGCCAGACAGCAGCCAGCTCCTCGAGGGCACTTCAGACAACCCGCCAGACAACCTACTCTATCTCTAACCCACCTGGTGGTAAAATACAGGCCCTTTGACCCCAAAATTACCTTTTTCCATGCAGACCCTCTCAGAGTCTGGGGAATAACGTGAGGCGTGGTGGTGGCGTCGGGGCAATGGGGTGAATCACCCTCGGAGAGCACATGCTCTGCACATCGCCACAGACCTGGATCTGTCCCTGCTGCTTGTGTCTGCTGTGTCCCTGGTTTGCACCCTCGTTGACCTGATATTCTCTGGGCTATTATTTGCCTTGAGTCTTTATCTCATTCCTTCCCAGTTGACTGCCTTCCATTTTGAACCATAATCATTTTAATGAAATTAGATGGCTAACAAAGGAATGAGGATTTATTTTCCCTCAATGCCATCTCAATAACCCCTGTTGCAGTGTGTGCGTGTGTGTGTGTGTGTGTGTGTGTGTGTGTGTGTGTGTGTGTGTGTGTGTGTGTGTGTCTGTGTGTTTGTGTGCGCGCATCTGTGAAGGACAGAGATCCCTGGAGGAAATGTATTTTGTTGGATGCATCGTGTTTTGCCAAAGAGGGCAAACCACAAAAGTTGAGTGCGCCTCGCAAACCATACTAAAAACGTAAATAAAATAAAAAAGGCCCAACGTCTGTTACCAATTAGCGGTCGTGTCCTGGAGAGAGAGGCTCCACGGCGGTTTGGACGGGGAAGTATAGGGCGCTGTGTTTCTCGTCACGCAGGTTTACTGTAAATAGAACGACAGTTTGCTGATGCCTCATCTTCATTAGAGAAGAAGTGAGGCATCTTTGTCCTGTCCTATTAAGTCCTGCAACAGGCCCTTTATAGAGACATGTCATTCATTAATGAGCAGGTAAGCGGTTAGGCATGCCTGCAGGTCAGACATTAGCATTTGAACCCAGAAACTAATACCAATATAATACAAAAGTGCTTCCTTGGACTGCGAATATGATCATTATAGGGCAGTTTAAAAGAACTCGACAGAATTTCAACTGTATATTTCTGCACACATCTACCTCTCTTCTATCTCTCTTTTAGTGTTGAATCATGTTATTAGCTTTGTGTGCAAACAGTTCACTAGCACACCCCTGTGACAAATAAAAGGCAAAATGATAAAAGTCGCCTTTTTCCTCCATATTCCCAAAGAAGCAGGGGCTAAAAGATAGCAATCGGTGTCTGTTACTCGGTGTAAAACCACTACAAACAGCAAGTGCTCTTCAGAATGGTGGGAGGTCCTCCGAGTAATAAAAAAAACATCCCCTACAGTTCCCGATGTGCCCTGATCATGGCCTTTCATGTTTCCCAGCACCTGCTTGTCAAAAGTTGACTATTATGAGCTTGTTCCTGGAAGGACACCAGTAGTAGACTAGTAAAGTATGCAGTGCCGGGGCGCGCCGTGCAGTGGGTTGTACTCACGTTCCAAAAATCTAGCTAGCAAGTTCCCCTCTGATTCTAGGTTTCCAAGTCAGGCCTTATGTGTTCACACTAGAGAGACTGAAAGCAAAATATCAGCCATAATGCGGACAATTGTATAACATCCTTCCCGTCCCAAATGTCCCATCTGCGGTGAATATAGTATGTGGAGTGTGTGTGGTGGATAGCTGGTTTATAGCCTCACCTGGCCAGAGTCAGACTGATTCTGGGGCCGGGTGAGACTGCACACCTGTGGTACATTGGGGTCAATCACGGCACATCAGGGCTTGGACATGTCAGCGTTTAACACCCGCTCTGGCTGTAATGTTCTGCCAACTCTCCAATAAACCGGTTCGTACGACATCTACCTGTGTGTCCTGTCTGGTCGGAGGAGCCCAGTAAAGCCACTTAGGTGGCGTGTGGCAGGGTCTACTGCCACATATTACACCATCTTTCTCCGGCCGTATTTTTGGACGCGAGGGTGTCATTTTTCTATTCACGGTCAAACGTCACCTGCTGACTTAACGTCTCCCTCTCGTCCATCCAGGGGAATGCTTGCTGGACCAGCCCCAGAAGCCTCTGACGCTGCCCATCGGGCTGCCCGGGACCACCTACGGCTTGGAGCGGCAGTGTGAGCTGGCCTTCGGGGAAGGGTCCAAACCCTGTCCCTTCATGCAGCCACTGTGCGGACGCCTGTGGTGCACCGGGAAGACCAACGGCCAGCTGGTGTGCCAGACGCGCCACTTCCCCTGGGCCGACGGCACCGCTTGTGGGGCGGGACACGTGTGCATCAGGGGGGTCTGCACCGAAAAGCAGCTAGTCCACACTGTCCGGGTAAAGATCTGGGGCATGTGTACACAGCATGCGTGTGCATGTACGCACACACCACACACACACATATGGCATATACAGACACTTGCACAATGTGCATGTAAGTGTACATTCTGCAAGATCTACAGTACAAAGCCAAAAGACAAAAATACTGACCCACCTACCCAAATACATTCACACTTACTCGTGCAAACATGCACCTAACATTCAGTCTCCATGGAGATCGACACGAAGACAAATAAAGAAGACGCATGCTGAAATAGCTATCTCCCATGCACACACACACACACTCAAACACACACACACACAGCAGCCAATCAAGATTGACATAATCATTCCGATGTCTCTTTCTGTTTTCCGAGAACTCCTCTGAGTGTGTCAAATGCGTCACACGCATGTCAACAGCTCTGTTGCCTTTGAAGATGCGTGAGGCGAGATAAAGGCTTATTTGCTTATTTTCTGCCCCTATTTTCTGCCCCTCAATAGGTGGACGGCCGCTGGGGGAAGTGGGGCCTTTTTGGGTCATGCTCACGCACATGCGGGGGAGGCGTCCAACTGTCAAAGCGAGAGTGCAGCAACCCATTGCCGGCGAACGGCGGAAAATACTGCCAAGGGGTACGGGTGAAATATCGCTCCTGCAACCTGAACCTCTGCCCTGACACAGGTACTAGGCCCTGTCTAAACACACTCTCTATCTGTCACATTCTGAACTCTCCTGAAGCAACTTCACCACCTCTGATCTTTTCCCGTCTCTCTCCTCCTCCTCCTCCTCCTCCCCCTCCCCCTCCCCCTCTGCCCCCTCCCCCTCCTACTCCTTCTCCTCTCTCTCCCGGTTGGGGGGAGTAGGGAAGAGCTATCGCGATGAGCAGTGTGCTGCCTTCAACGGCTTCAACCTCAACAGCAACCGCCGCACGCCGTCCGCGGTGTGGGTGCCCAAGTATGCGGGGGTTTCGCCCAAGGACATGTGCAAGCTCATCTGCAAGGCCAACGGGACAGGGTACTTCAACGTCCTGGCGACCAAGGTCAGCTGTGCTCCCAACATCCACTCATGTTTCCACCAGCGGTCTGTGTCAAAGTCACAGTGAAAGCTCTTTGGACAGATTTGTAGGATCATTTCGGGACCTTTCAACCTGGACCCTATTTGGCCCTAATTTTGGGTCTCATGGACTTACGGAATTTTCAACATTGGTCCAGTATTGAGCGAGTGGGCTTCAGCTGTCAGCCGCGAGAACGGGTAGCAATGTAAAGCTATAGGGCATTAGCGGCCTGTCAATGTACGTCCTCTGAAAGTGCTTGTTATGCCACTGACAAGCCCAGACACAATGTTAAAAAATGTTGTCCACATTAGTCTCTGAGTTCCAAAATGATGGGAAAATAGGGTTGAAAAATCCCAAAGTTATGCTTTAACTTGAAAGATGCAATCATTTAAAACTTGTAGGTGTAAGATAGTATTTGATTGTGTTTCATTTGCATACACATTTGAAGTGTTAGGACAATGTATGGACATGCTAGCAAAACCCCCTCTTGGCACTCAATTGGAAATGACGGTAATCAATAACAGCATACGGATAAGATTGTCAATGCTTGTGAAAAGCAGTGCATACATGGCTCCCTTTGCATGTAGGTTTGGGTAAAAAAAAAAGGGTGGAGAGGGAAAGAATAGAGCGGGGGTAGAGAGGAATCTTGGGTAAAAGGGTGTGAGGTGATCCAGAGTGACCATCTCAGAATCCAGCCATCGTCCTCACATTCTCCATTCCCTCCTCACGCTGGCCGGGAACAGAGCATGCAACGACCCTCAAGGGGATTTGGAAAATGGCAGATTGAAGCGAGATGCTTTTGTTGTGGTGTAATGACGTCGAATGACCAAAGTGCTGCACCAGAACTCCAACCTATCATTCTTACGAGTTTCCCGACACGATGACGCATGGCTGTGTAGGAATAACTGGGGCAAGCTTCCTCACAGCTGTGCAACATAACTTACATCCATACCGTCATGCATTCGTCCCTACAGTGCAGGGATGAGCCTGACCCGGTTATGACAAGAATGTTTTCCACTTGTTTTCATGAAAAAAACAAGAGATCTTCATTCAAGCACTTGCAATGCGTAACGTCTAGAGTAAAATCCCCGGTGCATTGCTGTTAACACAATATATCCTCGGGTATTTGTCTGGGAATGTGTGCAAGAGTCTTACTCTATTGTCTGACTGGAGATTCATCTTGCTGGATCTTGATGGGTGTTTTGTGCACTGTAGGTGGTGGACGGCACCCCCTGCTCCCCTGACTCCCTGGGAGTGTGTGTCATGGGGAAGTGCATCAAGGCTGGCTGTGACGGTAAGCTGGGCTCCACCAAGAAGTTCAACAAGTGTGGCATGTGCGGCGGGGACAACAAAAACTGCAAGAAGGTTTCAGGCCGCTTCACCAAACCCATGTGAGTACCAGGCTAGCCTTACTGGCCATGTGAATAAAAGTCACGCTTGTAGAGAGGATTGCGTAAGGATGCCTGTAGCGATCCCGTTTGGTTAGGAATCAAACTCCCTCACCACTGGACTATCCTGACTATCAGCACTACTGTAACACTACTGTTTCCTCTCTTCCCCTTTTGCAGTAACGGCTACAACTTTGTGGTCCTGTTGCCTGCCGGCGCGGCCAACGTCGACATTCGCCAGCGGGGTTACAAAGGCCTGGTGAGTGACGAGAACTACCTGGCGGTGAAGAGCGCCCGCGGCAACTATCTGCTCAACGGGAACTATGTGGTCTCCGCCGTGGAGACGGACATCTTCGTGAAGAACAGCCTGGTGCGCTACAGCGGCACGTCCGGGCTTTCCGAGACCCTGCAGGCGGTGAAGCCCCTGGGAGAGGCGCTTACCGTGGAAGTCCTCTCGGTGGGCAAGATGACACCGCCCCGCATCCGCTACTCCTTCTACCTGGCCCGCCAGGGCAAGGACGACAAGAGCCTGAAGAAGGAGGGCCGCTCGCCCAACAGCGTCCTTTTGGAAGACGCCGGCGGCAAGGTGGCCGGCGAGGAGACCCTGAAGGGCGCATCCTACAGCAAGGCGGGGCCTGTGCAGGCCAAGTGGTTGTCAGGCGCCTGGGAGGCGTGCTCGTCCACCTGCGTCGGGGGAACCCAGAGGAGGTTGGTGCAGTGTCTAAAGTCAGACGGGAAGCCTGGCATGGACTGCGACGGCAGTCAAAGGCCGGCGGCCAGCAGGGCCTGCGGAGACCTGTGTCCAGCGTGGGCCATTGGGGATTGGTCCCCCTGTTCGAGAACCTGCGGGAAAGGCTTCAAGCGGCGGTCTTTGCTCTGCCTCAGTGCAGGCGGGAAGCTGCTGACCAGGGATCACTGCAGCAGTGTGCGTAAACCTCAGGAGCTGGACTTCTGTAACCTGGCTCCTTGCTAGTGGCGTCGCTAGAGGCTTCCTAGCCTGTAGCCCTTTCAAACAGTGTTACATTCAAAAAGACTGCATCCCTTGTGTATCCCCTAAACCAATCAGAATCAATCTTTCAGACTATTTGGAACTATTTGGTTGTTTCTTCCGAACTGGGGGCTGGTGAAAGTTGATGACCGCGAACGCTCAACCATCAATGTCTTCAGTGTCTTCAGTGTCTTCCTCTGGAAATGTGCTGACTCTGGAAGTCTGGAGAAGGTCCAGCTGATGGATAAACATCCTGTCCTCCATCCCTCTTTTCGATCTGCTCGTCCAAATTAGGCTCAGGATCAATTGGCCGGGGGGGCGGGCAGCTACCCTTGCTGTTAGCTGATGCAGAATCGCAAGCAATCTGGAATGTGTTTGATTTATGCATTTTTTTATTAGTGCCGGTTTCACATTTTAGATGGCCCTTGCGAAAGTATATGTGACGTATTGGTCCAAGAAGCTGGCGATCCAGTTTAATAGACGTGATATATGCTTTCTACTCAAACGTATGTTGAGTAGGAATGTTAACAAGATACAGTACAGGGTAACCTGACTGCATATCGGAGGGAAATAAATATAGCCATTTTTTACTGCAGCTGTCATTGCCAAAAAATGCTTCAGTGCCCTTCAATTTAGACATGGAATCAATTTCCAATAAAAATAGAAGATAATAATAAATACAGACTATTTGCACGGCCTAAGTCCATATCCAATCTCTTTAACCCCAACTTCTCATGGAATCTCCTGCAAAGCTGGACCAGATTCTGTAATGAATCTTTGGCTGTGCCAGACCTCCTCAATGTAAATTTGGAGAACTAATTTGGACCGTAACTCTTGCAGCACATTCGGTGTGTAGTTTCTATGCAGCGAATGTCCTAACTGCAACCATATTAAGTCTGTTCCCGGAACAGTTGCGGAGACCTTCCACAACGTTGTTTTTTTCCCCCCACTGGTCTAACAACAGCGAAACGGGGATTTGATCATACTCCGTTGCCTTCATGGTGTTGGACTTACAAACTAGGGGGAAATCACTCATGTGTGGAAGACATTGACTCTCTGCAGAGAGCAAACCATGGAAACACTTAAAAATAGGATCTGAAGTCACAGCGGTGGCTTCGGTGACGCTCTAGATACAAAGCAGGACAGGAAACATTGGCAACGCGACCCTGGTTTCACTAGTGTGCCTGCTGCGCTCTATCGGGGCCCACGGTGAAGTACTCAGCCAAGATATGGTCTCATTCTCCCATCTGACCCCCCCCCCCCATACATAAACACAGACACACGCATGAAACACACACAGACACACACACACACACACACACATGGGCATGTACACACATTGTGTCAGAATGCCTGCCTTACTTTAGATTTAATTGTTTGAGGTTTGGTCTCATTTTACCATCTGACACCCAGCATATACACACACACACACACACACACACACACACACACACATTCTGTTCTTACGTTTATTTGTTTCCTTCATTGCCTGAGTCATTTGAGGTTGACAAAAGCCATTGTGTCTCAAGCTGGTCGTGTGGAGCACAGCTCCAGTAAGCCTGTACACGTCTGGCGCTGTAAAGCGCACGCCATTTATGATGGATGAAAGGATAACGCGATGGGAGAGAGACAGAAAGCTGGCACAGCTTCTGTGGGCCACACATGTTCATGAGCTAAGCGGTTGCTTTGTTTTACACACACATGCTCACACACGTAGCACACAAGCGCTCACACACACACATACACGTCACATACATGCCCACGCACATACACACGTTCACATACATACATACACATACACACACGCTCACACACACACACACACACACACACACATTAACATACATACACACTCACACACATCACATACCTGCTCACACACACACAGACGCACACACACACATTCTGCATACACACACTAGGTGAAAGCCCCATGTAATCTATTATAGTCTTGTTTTCCATCCCGGACCGTGGGCATTGTCCAACTAAGAAATAAATAATAATAAAATAAGTTCCTGTATTACTTGGAATAATTGTTTTTTGTTAGTTACTGTGTACAGCAGAAGAGTTCCTATGACCTGCATGGACTGTCTTGTATACTATGTATACCTCTGGCCAGCTGTGTGCAACTTAATCATGTAAATACTGTTGTTTCGGTTTGGTTTGTTATTCTTTTTATTCTATTTTTAGACATTGCCGCATTTGTGACTTCAAGGTATTTATTCCAAATAAAGTCATATTTGAATTGAATGATACACATGTTTGTGTGTGTGTGTGTGTGTGTGCGTGTGCGCGTGTGTTTCCATACAAGGCACTCCTGTCCTATTGTCCTTCTGTCCCCCTGTCCTATATGTGTAAAATGAGCAAATCATAATCAAACACATGACGCAAATGCATGTCAACTACTGAGCTTTAAAAAAAAAATAGGCTTTATTAATGAATGAATAGCGTTATATTTTAAAGCTGCCTTTGCAATACATGTAAGCTCACATTACTATTGTGATGAACATTCAGCTCAAGAGGAGGCAGGCGGTAACATTAGTCCAGACTGGGTTAGCATTTCCAGAATAACTCCAATGTTTTAACAAGCGGAGCAGACGGTTAAAAGCAGCAACGCCTGCAGCTCTCTCCCAGCCATACCGTTCAGCACTATGACCGCATCTTGGTGGCACAAGAGCACAATTGCATTATCATCATCATTATAAAATAGCATTTTGACCAAAGAGTGGGAACGCAGTTGAAAGCTCGAACGCGAGCAGACTTCTCCTCCCCAAGTTCCCCTCGGGTTGTGGAGTGAAGGTACTTATATGGCGTTATGGTGAGCGCTCCTCTGACCTACATTTGCAGCAGGTTGCAGCAGAGCTGGACGGCGGCCAGTGGTCATGTTTTCTTCCGCTACATGATGTATGCTTTGCTCCCCAACAGCCTCGGGATTTAAGATAGGAAAGCTTTTCGGAGAGCCCCCATAACCCGGGGAGCCGTGGTCGAACCATGCAGTCTTAAAAACAAGCGTTTGGAGATTGGGAGACGTGAATGTGATCATTTTAGGAGGTTTAGTTTTTAGCAGCCAGGCCC
>JAOPJH010000124.1:2985003-2998611 GCA_027122575.1 Merluccius polylepis | reverse complement strand
CACACACACACACACACACACACACACACACACACACACACACACACACACACACACACACACACACACACAATTAACCCACGCTTGGCGTGTAGCCCACTGTTCAGGGCGGGGAAAAAAAGAAAAGTGATTCAGTATTAGATATTTCCTCGATTATTGCCAATAACCACACATTTAAGACATCAGATTTATCTGCAGATTAATAATAATGGGTGTGAATTGCCTGCCTGTTACGGACGTTTAGAGCAGGTGAGAAAATAAAATAAAAAAATCCTAATAAGGGGGAATCCTTGTTCGTCGACGACGTTCCCAAAAGCGACCGGCCGCCAGACTACACCACAAACGAGGACTTCTGTCGGAATTCACCCTGGAAAGGAAAGACGAATGGCAAACATTTTTGCGTTGTAACATTTAGGAGAAATGACGAAGAAATAGGGGGATCATTTTGTTTTTAAAAAGCTTCATGAAATGGAAGAAATGAATGGTCTGGGTTATGGAAAGAGGAACATGAGTGAATGCGAAGGCTTGGATGGATACTTACATCTTCGTCATCCTCAGCGCCGTGCGAGGATGGAGGTTGGTAGATGACAGATGGTTTAGGCTTGCTGGGGCAAATAAATGAATACATTAATGAACAAGTGGACTGGAGAAGAGATGACATGACCCATTTTAAACACGGAGCATCGAGTTAATATGCAGGCATGAATAAATGCATTCATAGATTACAATTGCAGTTGGTAACCTAATTTCAAATGTGCTTACCTTTCATTCAGTTCTATACAGATGAGGGAGAATAGGGGGGGGGGGGGGAAGAAAAAAAGACAAAAGTTACAGGGACAAAATTTAACATTATTTTTTAAGGCATGCATTACTCAATAGCTTTAGCATCCTGCCAGGCTGTTTGTTCCCTTTTTGTAACATGGAGACAATGCTGCTACCAAGTTAAACAATGGAGGGCGACAAACACCAGATAATATCTGATCAAATAAAAATACAATCTTTTTGGTTGTTAGGATATTATTGGGAGGAGAAATGGGACGCATTTGTTTCCCTGGTTACAATATACACAAGCACTTCATTGCTATGCAGTATCATCCTAAATATACAAAAGAATGGAAGAATTTCACACTTACTGGGTAGGTATCCCTTTTTGTTAGCGTACCACAGACCACCTATTAGCAAGGCGACCAGCAGAAGAGCCACAATCACCCCGGCAACAATACCGCCAGTATTTACATCCGCTAAAAAATAAAAAAAACACATACAGCATTCATTTAGTGCATCGCATGTTGCTCAAAAACTACTATACTACTACCTACTATGAAGAACTACTGTTTAAATAGGGCTTGTACATCTCAAGAGTTGCTCCTAAATCAACGTAGACATATCATAACCTAGGCTAATGAAAACTTGTTTTGTGGCAGTTTTAAACACAGCAATGTCTCCCCGTAACGACAAACCATTTCCCGATTAAATGACTAAATGGCCCAAAAAAACGTAAATCTTACCAACATACTGCAACTAACATGCCGATACCCCGGCGCACCCAAAACGATGGCGGCCATTGCGATGTACAAGCCTTGAACAAACGGGACGCTCTCCCGGGTTGCACTTACCGACGGACATCCTCACAGCCTTGCAGCGCTGCGCAGGGCCCACATCGTTCATAGCCTCACAGTAATAATCCCCAGAGTCGGCTGTGGAAGTGGCGGAGAACTCCTACAGGGGGAAGGAAGGGGGGGAGGGGGGACAAACAGGACATGGATGTGAACATGGATTCGTCTCATCGACTGGCCCTATGCGGTAAAACGCAGCCGGGGCATGATGGCTCACCAGGTTGCCGTTGTGGGGGTTGATCCTGTAGGTGGTGTTTTGGAAGGCGGGGAACTGTTTGGGGTTTTCCGGAAGGGGGGTGCCGTCCTTGAACCACTTGTAGGTCGGCGGAGGAGAGCCCGTTTTGTCGGAGCAGGAGAGGAGGGCCTTCCCCTTCGTGGTCACGGCGGTGGGGACTTTGCACACTGGGACGGCGACGGGGACTGGACACACACGCACACACACACACATCAGTAAGAGCAGGTAGGGGTCAGGGCATCTTGCTGGAGGAGGCCTACAGGTAGACCAGCAGACTGGATGTTTAACAGTCGTTGTGGTGAACGCAGCCTCACCCATAACTACCAACTTGATTTTGGTTTCTCCGAATTTGCCCTTGCCAGACACCTCGCAGTTGTACTCTCCGTTGTCCTTGCGGGTCACCTTGCTGAACCTCACGTTGCCGTTGAAGGCGGTGACTCTGCCGGCGTAATGGTCTGAAAATATAACATAATATAAGTGTCAAAAGTAAGCAGAAGTTATGGTTGCCATGATGCGCCCCTTCGCGAAGCGCTGTCCACGCACGGCCATGGCGTTTACAGTCGCCGTTTCGGCGTTACACCGCTGTGGACAGCAGTTGGCGCACTCTGCTTGTGGAGTGTAAAAATTTCAGGTCATTTTTTGGTTCACGCACGGGCGACTATAAATGAAAGTGAAAGATGAGTCATATTAGATGTACGGCTTCATTGTGGCTCCACCATGGACAAGATTAGATTAAACAATACATGCTACACTTCCATACACTTATCCAGCTGTCCGTCGGAAATCCGGGGGATGGCACCCCTTCGGTCTGGGTTTGAATGGGTGAGCCGAGCATCAATAAAACACCTTTAACTCTACAACAGAGTACAACATTTAATGTCTATTGTCGTCTGTCTGAAACGTTATGCTGACTGCTGCTGCCTGCCTTGGCCTGAGCACTTTTGAAGAAAATAGTAAGTGATGTTCAGTTAATTCAGAGACGGGTCATTGTGATTTCCAAACATGCTACCTGTGGGTTTCCCATCGAAGACGATGTAAGTCTGCGATCCTTTCATGTCGTTAAACTTCCACTCCACCCGCGCCGGCTCGAAGTCCGCTGAGTAGTCGCAGTTCAGGTCAACCCCTGCAGCCAAAGTTAAAGTGCAGTAGTGATTTTTATATTTTTTACATTTTCACACAAAGATTTGCAGACTTCCTGCCTCATCATCCAAATGAACATGAAAATATATGGGTTTGTTAATTATTTATTTAGACATCCATTTTATCCCTTTATACATTTATACATGTATTTGTTTTAGTGCTCACCTGCATTCTCTTTAACGCGCACATTTGCATTAGTGGTCGTGACTGTAAAGGCACCCAGAGCTGGGGAGGAAAATCATTATTAAAAAGGATTAAATATTAGAAGGTTATGCATTTAATAAGAATCATACTAATAATAAAAAACTATTCTCTGCATATACCAAAGTCCAATGATACTAGCATAATATTGTTATAGTGTATTGTTCAGTGTATGACTGTGACACGCGCACGCGCACGCACACACACACACACACACACACACACACACACACACACACACACACACACACACAATCTATCAACATGTCTTTCATTCTTCCCTGATGAGCCATCACATGACAACTAACTCGTGAAACTAAAAATTACAGCCCTGAAAAAAATAAAACACTGACCACTGAACAGCTGGCAGTGCAGATTATTATGGGCTAGACTGCTGACTATACTTCCTAATAAGTTGGTGTCTAACTTAGTTTCACTAATCACACTTTAGACTTTAGAGTTGGATTCAGATCTGAAGTCTGGTGGAGACGAGCTCAAGTCTTGGTGAACGGGGCGTGTCACTTTCTTTCGGTTCATATTTGTCTAATACACTAATCATGTTGCTGGATCTGTACGCGCGTAATTGGCGAACCTAAACTCGGCCAGCAGTAGCAAACTGTAAAACAACATGTGATTATCTTCTGCACTTGGCCTCGTACCTACGACCGAATCACAGCCAGGCTGATATTCAGTATGACAGCCACCCCTCTTGTGTGGTATTGCTGAATTCGTACGCATGAAAAGGCGGGGCTTAATCTAGCGTCCGTATGCTGGTCTACACACGCTAGGGGTGGGAACATTTGGGATTGTCTCTAAACAATTACCAGTTAGTTTGTAATAACATAACTAATAAATAACATAGTAATAAAAAATCCCAGCACTATTGATGTCCATTTCCTAGCGCTTGTAATAATAATAATAATAATAATAATAATAATAATAATAATAATAATAATAAACAAATCCCAGCACTATTAATGTCCATGTCCTAGTGCTTGTAATAATAATAATAGTAATAATAGTAATAATAATAACAAATCGCAGCACTATTAACGTCCATGTCCTAGCGTAGCTAATGCATAATAATAATCCAGTGTGGAATGATTTCATGTCACTACTGTTGATTCTCCTCAGTTTGTTTCTGTCCAAAATATGCAAATGTCGTCACCATACAAGGCTTTTCTTTTGCTCGGTTCCGCCATTGTCTTCATTTGAGTGTCAAAACGTTACCATGGTGATTAATGCAACAATTATTTAGTTACAGTATAATTTAATTTGTTAAATATATATAATTTATTTAATATTTAATTTATAATTTGCGAATAGGGATGGGTTATCAATTAACCATTTATCTGTTAACCGACAATATAATATTTTCACCGATTAACACCATCAGTTAAATGGTAAAAAAAAAAAAAAAAATGTCAATATACTCTGCCTTTAATAGCGAGGTCACATTTAATCAGCGAGGTTGTTAGTGATGACGTACTCTAAAGGCGTTATCTTTTAGCCATGCAGCCACGCTTTTAGGAAGTAGCAGCTTTTGCTTTGTTCCTCTCAACTGAGATGATGTTTCTCCTTTTTTCTCATTTCCTTGCCAGCAAGGAGTCAATTAGTCGAGGTCCCTTGATAAATACCCGCTTAGCTCATTACCATAATTTACACCCATAAATAACCATATAGGGTCACCAAACATGCCCTTTAACGCCACAGGAAATGTGTGAATGAAAATGACAAACAGGAAATAGTCGATGAAATAGTTCCATCAGATCAAAAGTATTTTGATCCAAAAAAATCAAGCGCTATAAAAAGTGTGTTTCGCTTATTAGTGCGACACCGGGCCGGAAACACGCCCCCCTTCTTCTGACGCCCGCCACCCACCGACCCGGAGCGGGCGCCTCCTGTCCTCGACGCGGCGCCACATCCCACGGGGGGGGCATCTCAGAGGAGAGGGCGCTGCGAGGCGGCTGGATGTCGCAAGATCACGTGATCATTTGTGGATGTAAAAAGAGAACCACCAAATAAAAGATGACTTAATACTTGAACCCACTGAAGAGCTGGGAGTGCAGATTATTGTGGGCTAGACTGCTGACTATACTTCCTTATGCTGCTCAGGTTCCTGTCTAACTTGGTTTCACTAATCAGACTTCAGAGTTGGATTCAGATCTGAAGGTCTGGTGGAGACCAGCTCAAGTCTTGGTGAACGGGGGGTCTGGCGTCGGACTAGAGTGGCCACCAATGTTTGATCCATGTCCTTTATAACTGCATTAACTTTGTCTGTAGGCTACAGCACAACAAAGTACAACATCACAATACACCCAACAATAAACACAATTAAACCAGACAAAAAAGAAAACAAGTATCTGATTAATGGGCAATTATCAATTTTAATTGATACAATTATTGTATAGGCCTACTTTAGGCGTAGGACTACATTGATATTGTATCATTAAAAATGACGTTACTCCCCGGGGGGAAATTGGATTTGTAAAAGTCGGTCAAAAGTATTAACTGGTCATGTTTGCAATTTCTTTCTGGCGATTTCTCCCAAAGTATGCCAAGAACAAATGGACAAATCCCACGTTTGGTCGAAGAACTGCGTACGCATGGTGGAGGTCTTCGTACGCAACGTTGGTAAAAGGTTCAACCCCAAGGGTTCATGGACTTACTAACAAATTATCAATGGAGGATTGTAAGATGCTTTGGAGACACGCTTGCACCAAATGACACTTGCTTCATTATTACTATTGTGTTTTTGGATCTGAGCTGCTGTAACGCCTTCATTTCCCCAAGGGACGAATAAAGTACCTATCTAGCTAATAAATAACAGCCCTAATAATAATAATAATAATAATAACAACAATAACAATAATAATAATTATTATTATTATTAATAAAAGGTGCACTGGGTCACTGGTGAAACCACCGTTGTTCTTGCCAACAAGGGATGGAAAGGGTCGGCCTCCAGCGAGCAGCAGGAAATGTATATGAAATACATTGTTTCCTTTTAAGGGTTTAGTTTTAATGTTAACATGTAAAACGAGAATAATTTGATTACAGAGTTTAATTTATTTTGAAATGCAGCACTTTATTTTGAAATGTCAGAAGAAGGAACAGGAAGTTGTTTTACGTTCGCGGTTTATTTTTAGCGCTCTGTATGATAACAAGGAAAGAAAGGCTGCACAGTTTTCCAGCGATATTGCCGCAATAAATGCACTTTTTGTTATGGGAATTAATTCTTGGTTCATGGTAAGAGCAAGTTGTTATATATATATTAATTCAAAGTGTATACTCGTATTATTTCATATTAACGGGAGTTTTGTTTCTTTGTAAATAGTGTTGTTTACTGTGACGGAGATACGTGTGTGTGGATTTTGCACCTCAGTTGGAGAAAGGGAACAAGGTAGTGCATCAACGTTACATTTTATAATCATTGTTTATTTATGGTTTATTTTATTAACAGAATGTAATTGAAAATATGTATTTTTTGCTGTTTTTTCTGTATAGCTCTTACGGTGTTAATGAGTTTAAGCGAATAAATTCAACATCAGTCAAAGAGTCCGACCATCTTCCTTCTGGGGCTGCTACAGTAAGAGCTTGACCCTCATCATTCCTGCCATCCTGCTGCATCCTGTTGTTCTTGGTTTTCTACGGTGCCTTGGTTTTCTACGGTGTCATCAACAACAGGTCCTCAACGGTCTACGGGTAGCGGTTGAATGGAATTCATGAGATGGTCAAAGGTCAGAGTTGAATAGATATTCCACATGGAACTGTGAGTACTGTATATAGGGTGTACCACTGCTATACGGATTCTTGTCTGAACATTCACGTACCAAAGAACATTATTGGGCTACGTGGGCTACTTTCAGTGGTTTAAGAAAAGTGTATTCATCCACATCAAAGGTTATCAAGCGTAAAGGACATTTTCACACATATTTCCAATTTTCTTAACTGTATTAAAAACTGCTGTATTATTGCTGTATTGTTTTTGAGCTAAGGTATATTTCCATGAATCTGAGTCTATAAGGTCAAATAGTTGTCAGGTTTTAAGGTATTTGAAGTATATTTCAGTCCACAATAAGGTCAAATTGCTTATACCAGCTCTCTTTAATGTGAACTAGTATTCATTTTCTCTTGAGACATTCAAGTTAAATAATGTCAAGAAAACTTACATGTTACTCAACCAACTACTGTAACTAGCTTAACTGTTGAAAAAATGAGTGAGCCACATGAAGAAGTTGATAGCCTTCAAGAAGGAATTCAGGCTCTAGGCCAAGTTGTAGAAAATACAGAGGAGCTACTACGTTCTAGTCGCTCACGCAATCCCACAGCGAAAATGCTTGAATTTCAAAAGAATGAAGCACAGAAAAAGGAAAAGAAACTTGCATGTTTGTATGACCAATGGAAAATGCAAGCCCGCAAAGCACGAAATGAACTCAAATCTGACATTCCAGAAAGTCAAATAGCATCTCTAGTTGACGCAATAGAAAGGGCAAGAGATAATGTTTTAAGCATATATAGTGACATTAGAGATTGTGTCACACCATCAACAGAGACCAGGCGGCGCATAGATGCATGTGAAGCAGTGTCAAGAGATATTCTAAAAATCGCCTTTGAAAGAATATCAGGCATTAATGGAGATTTTGAATTTGAAGAAGAAAGCCAAAGGCTCCATGAACTACTTCATCTTGATTATGCTGTTTCTGTCTTTGGATCCTCTGCCTCACATTCAAGTAGGTCCAGTCAGCATAGCAGATCCTCAACTGTGGCAGCCAAACGTGCGGATGCAGCAGCCGATCTTGCAGCTAAAGAGGCTGAGTATGAGTTGCTGCTTAAAGAGAAAAGACAAAAGGAAAGAATACAGCATTTGGAGGAGCAGCAGAGGACACAACTTGAAGCTCAAAAGCGTGAGTTGGAGCAAATTAAGGCAGAGAAAGAATTAAGGGCAGCCCGAGCCAGGTTACAAGCCTATGAACAGGAGGCAGCAAAAGAGTATCGCACTCAGTCTGTGGTTGGTGATACTACAAGCCAGAATTACATGCTTCCACATGACACTCCTTCCCCTCTCAACGTCACAGCACCACCATACAGACCACCACATACAGATGTGTCTCTTCTTGCTCAAGCTGTTCAAGACAGCATAGCAGTTAATAGACTACCAACACCAGAGCCATCTGTATTTAACGGTAATCCCATTCATTTTATTGAGTGGAAAGCATCATTCATCTCACTCATTGATCAACGTAACATTTCTGCTGCTGATAAGCTTTACTACCTGAAAAAATATGTTACTGGTGCAGCTCGCAGGACTCTTGATGGAGTGTTCTACAGGAATGATGACGAAGCATATCAGGATGCCTGGAATAAACTGAATCACAGATATGGACAGCCATTTGTCATTCAGAGGGCCTTCAGAGATAAACTCGCTAGTTGGCCAAAACTTCAAGCAAAGGACTCAGAAGGACTCAGGAATTTCTCTGACTTCTTGAATGCCTGCCAAGAGGCCATACCTCACGTGACGGGTCTCCAAATATTGAACGATTGTGAGGAGAACCAAAAACTGGTTCAAAAATTGCCTGATTGGTTAGCGTCTCGCTGGAACCGCCAGGTTACAAAAACATTGAATGACCATAAAGAATTTCCTAGCTTCCAGGACTTTACAGTCTTTATGTCATTGGAAGCAGATGTTGCCTGCAACCCGATAACATCCTTCCATGCACTGCATTCACCTGACGTATCTAGAGAAAAACAAAATCAGAGAGACATGAAAAGGAACAAGGCCAGTGTTCTTAACACTCAAACAGTGACACACAGTGAAAGTCCAAAATTGACAAAGGAAAGCACAAAGCCTCAATGTATGTTCTGTCAGAGCAATAATCATCAGCTCTACAGCTGTTCTGAGTTCATGACAAGGTCTCTAGAGGAACGAAGACAATATGTGAAAGAGAAAAGACTGTGTTATGGATGCATGAAAAACGGCCACAATGCAAAGGACTGCCGGCATCGCCATTCCTGCGACACTTGCAAGGGAAAGCATCCGACATGTCTTCACGATGAAAATTACGTAAAAAAGGGAAAACTTGTTTCTCAGGTTATGTCAACCTCAGGTAACACAAACGAGTCAACAACTGCACTTTCACTTAACGTAGCAAGAAAAGGACCTGGTGCTAACACGTCCATGATCGTGCCAGTGTGGGTGTCGTCAAGTAAGAATCCAAGAGCAGAAAAGCTTGTGTATGCTATGCTTGATACTCAGAGTGATACTGCCTTCATTGACCAGGAAGTGAGCCACACTCTACATGCAGATGAAGTACCAGTAAAGCTTAAGTTAACAACTATGATAGGAAAGGACACAGTTGTTGAGAGTCAAAAAGTTTCAGGGCTTCGTGTCAGAGGCCATAATTCTACAGTCCTGATTGACCTTCCTCATGTCTACACTAAGGACTGTATCCCAGTAAATCGTGCGCACATCCCTACATGTGAAACAGCAAGGAAATGGGCTCATCTCAACATGCTGGCAGATGAAATCCTGCCACTACAAGACTGTGAGGTTGGCCTTCTAATAGGATACAACTGCTCAAGGGCCTTAGCACCAAGGCAGGTTATTTTAGGTGAGGATGAAGAACCGTATGCTGTTCGCACTGATTTGGGATGGAGCATTGTGGGACCCTCTTCATCATATCATGACTCTCCCAACACTACTAGCCTGTGTCACCGAGTTACTGTGAAAGAGCAGCCACCAGTAACGCCTGCAGATGCTCTTCGCGTTCTCGAGTCTGACTTCAAAGATTCTAATGAAGATGGCAAAACAGCATCTCAGGATGATATTCTCTTCCTCAACAAGCTTAAGCAAGGTATAAAGACCACCTGTAACGGACACTACGAAATGCCCCTTCCCTTCAAGGAGAGACCTTACCTGCCAAACAACAAACACTGCGCTGTTGTTCGACTCAATCATCTCAAAAGAAAACTGTCAAAGGATGAAAGGTACAAAGAACAGTATACTGAGTTCATGGCTGGGGTCATTGGAAAGGGAGATGCAGAGGAAGTTAATGATGACGGAATTGAAGGAGAGAAATGGTATATTCCTCATCATGGCGTCTTCCATCCACGTAAACCAGGGAAACTACGGGTAGTGTTTGACTGCTCTGCTAAATGCAATGGAACCAGTCTCAATGATCATCTTCTCTCAGGGCCTGACTTAACAAACAACCTGACAGGTGTCTTGTTACGGTTTCGCCAGCACCCTGTTGCCCTGATGTGTGATATTGAGAAGATGTTTCATCAGTTTCGAGTGTATGAGAGCGACCGAGAATACTTACGCTTTCTGTGGTGGAAGGATGGGGACCTCAGTGCACAGCCAAAGGAGTATCATATGAATGTGCATCTGTTTGGCGCTGCATCTTCTCCCGGATGTGCTAACTATGGATTGCAGCATCTGGCTAAGGAGTACCAGCACATCTACCCATTAGGGTCACAGTTCATAATGAGAAATTTCTACGTGGATGATGGGATCACAAGTGTCGACAAAGCAAATAGCGCCATTCAGCTTGTCCAGGAGGCACGTGAACTTTGTGCCAAGGGCGGCCTCCGCCTGCACAAATTCATATCTAATGACATGACTGTCATGGAGAATATACCACCGTCAGAACGTGCAACTAACGTAAAGGACCTCAACCTCACATTTGATGACTCACTATTAGAAAGAACACTGGGAATTCAATGGCGTATAGACACTGATTGCTTCAGTTTCAGCATCAATCTTAAAGACCAGCCAGCCACTCGTCGTGGTGTTCTATCAACAGTTGCATCCTTGTATGATCCGTTGGGACTTGTTGCCCCATTCCTGCTGATTGGAAAAGGAGTGCTTCAAGAAATGTGCAGAAGTGGCACGGGTTGGGATGACCCTATACCTACCAAACTTCAGCCACGGTGGGAGCAATGGAAAGATGATCTTATCAACTTGGAGAAAATCAGCATCAAACGCTGTTATGCACCCCCTGGATTTGGAAAGATCATAAAAACAGAGTTGCATCATTATTCGGATGCCAGCACAAGTGGATATGGCCAATGTTCATACATTAGAGTCAAAAATGAGGCTGAAGACATTCACTGCGCTCTGGTCATGGCAAAATCACGTGTCTCTCCCACCAAGGTCACAACAATTCCCAGATTAGAACTAACAGCGGCTCTTGTCTCAGTTACAGTAAGCAGGATGCTGAAGGAGGAGCTTGGATGTGCGGAGGTTGAGGAGGTTTTCTGGACTGACTCTATGGTGGTTCTAGGATATATTAACAATCAGGCACGACGATTCCACACATTTGTGGCCAATAGAGTGCAGAAGATCCATCTCAACACAACTCCTAAACAATGGAGATACATCTCAACTGCTGAAAACCCTGCAGACCACGCATCCAGAGGCTTGACAGCAAGTGAGCTACTGTCGTCCAATTGGTTTACCGGCCCCAAATTCTTATGGGAGAAAGAAATTGTCAGCTCATCAGATAAGATCCCAGAGCTATCAGTCGGAGACCCGGAAGTCAGAAAGGCTCAAGCATTGCATACTGAAATCACAGAGCAAATAAGCTTTGTAGATCGTCTATCTAACTTCTCCTCCTGGCTTAGTGTGATTCGAGCCGTCGCGCGCATTCAACGGCGAATTAACAATGACAAATCAAGTGGTCACTCCACAGTACTGGAGCGAGAGAAAGCTGAGTGCTTCATAATTAAGGCTCTGCAAAGTCATGTTTATAAAGATGACTTAACATTACTGAACAAAGGAACCAAACTGCAAACCCACAAAGAATTGTACAAGCTTGATGCCTTTGTAGACAAGGATGGTGTGCTGAAGGTGGGAGGACGGCTGTGTGACTCATCACTTCCAAATTCACTCAAACATCCTGCAATAATTCCAAAGGATCACCACATCACCAAACTGATCATTGCACACTGCCATGAAAAGGTCAAACACCAAGGCAAGGGACTGACCATTAATGAAATACGGTCAAATGGCTACTGGATCCCAGGGATGAATCGAGCAGTGGCGTCCTATATCTGGCAATGTGTGACATGTAGGAGACTGAGGAGATCTACAGAGATGCAAAGAATGGCTGATCTTCCACCAGAGCGTGTGGAGCCATCACCACCATTTACGTACTCTGGAATGGACTGTTTCGGTCCATTTTTCACTAAACAAGGAAGGAAGGAGCACAAACGATATGGCCTTCTCTTCACCTGCTTCTGCTCACGAGCAATTCATATTGAGATGCTTGACGATCTGTCTACAGATTCCTTCATAAACGGTCTGCGGTGTTTCATCGCCATACGTGGTGCAGTACGACAAATCAAATCAGATCAAGGAACTAATTTCGTGGGAGCAAAGAATGCGTTCAATGAAGCTCTAAAGGAACTTGACACAAACAGGCTGACTGCCTTTCTTGCTGAGAAGCAATGTGACTTCAGCATGAATGCACCACACTCAAGTCATGTTGGCGGAGTATGGGAAAGACAAATACGAACAGTCAGAAGTATTCTCAGCTCCACAATCTCACTCTCTTCCGGCAGGCTAGATGATGCTTCTCTAAGAACCTTCCTTTATGAAGCAATGGCAATTGTAAACAGCCGCCCACTGACTGTTGATAACCTAAATGACCCAAAAAGCCTTGAGCCACTCACTCCTAATCACCTGCTCACAATGAAGTCTGTCAATGCCCTACCACCACCTGGCAAGTTCATAAGGGAGGATATGTATGCTCGGAAGAGGTGGCGCCACATTCAATATCTTGCGGAGCAGTTCTGGAGCCGTTGGCGCAAGGAGTACCTTTCCAACATATCTGTCAGACAGCGTTGGCATTATCCAAAGAGAAACTTGAAGGTTGATGACATAGTGTTGGAGAAGAGTGATGATCTGCCCAGAAATGAGTGGAGATTATGTAGAGTTACTGAAGCCACTGTTGGCAAAGATGGACTTGTTAGAAAGGTCAAACTGTCTGTTGGTGATCGCAATCTTACAAAAAGGGGTGAACGCTGCAATAAGGTTACTGTAATAGAGCGTCCGGTTCAGAAACTGGTACTTCTTCTGGAGGCCTCTTAAAGTGCCTTATTTTGTCTTAAATCAAGGACTAATTGTACCTTGTATCATTTCAAACATTTCAGAGATTGATTTATGTTTACTGTTTCACTACATGTCACTACACCTACCTGTGGGTTTCATTTAATGTGTAAAAATAATTTGTAATCTAAAAAACAGAGTGCAGTTTTGTTAATCACTCATGATTTGGTGGGAGTGTAAAGGACCCTTTATTTCAGTGTCGTTTGATTTATTAATGAGTTTTTTGTCAAATGTATATGAAATACATTGTTTCCTTTTAAGGGTTTAGTTTTAATGTTAACATGTAAAACGAGAATAATTTGATT
>JAOPJH010000124.1:2923781-2935598 GCA_027122575.1 Merluccius polylepis | reverse complement strand
AGAGAGAGAGAGAGAGAGAGAGAGAGAGAGAGAGAGAGAGAGAGAGAGAGAGAGAGAGAGAGACAGAAAGAGAGAGATAGAGCCTACCTCCATATTCCCACCAGAACACGCAGTAAGTTGTTGATGTTGTTGTTGTTGTTGTTGTTGTTGTTGTTGATGGCTCACATGGTTATTCCCATGACAAAACACTGCAACAGGACTCCAGTGGTTACAGAGGCCACTTCTTGGCCTTAAAGAGAGTGATCTCTCAGGTCTAGGAAGGTCTCGGTCTTTTCGTTCATGCGTGTGTTTGTTTGTTGGTTTATTTTGACGCGATAGTTCATATTTCAGGCGACAGATTCATATGTACTCAGGCCTACGGGTTTTTCAAGTAAGGATTTCACTTTATTCAGTTGCTGTGTTTGTCTTCTGCAGTTTTAAGAAGTATGTTAGAAGAAGAATAGTAAGCGCTGTGACATTTAGCATTTTGCAAACGACAGCACTGCGTCTGCTTTGGTCAAGGCAGCGGTATATTTAGATGCCCTTTCTATTTAGATGTCCTCGTGCCAAACTTTGGCTTTGGCCACAGAGATTAAACATTAGACAAGAACAGAGGGATGGGCATGGCATTTTATGTGTGTGTGTGTGTGTGTGTGTGTGTGTGTGTGTGTGTGTGTGTGTGTGTGCGCGCGCGCCGGCATGAGAGGAGCTCTTGAAATGCGAGTTTGAGCTGCAGATAATTTCCCATCTCTGTATGAAATACAATTCCAGAATTCTCAGGAATTCTGGAATTGGAATCTGGAATTCTGAATTCTCAGGGTTCTGAGATGATGTATCTTCTAACGCTATATTGTGAGGCGTAGGCCAGACTATGAAACCATGTCCGACATTAAATGTAGCCCAATGGCGTCAGACTAAAGGCTTACTATAATTAGGAATCTGCTCATTTTAACCTGGGCCGGGATTCAAGTAGCTGAGGATATTAAGCTTGAACCACAACTCTGACTCCAGTGATAGTCCAACCCTAGTCCAACGCTAATAGGCCTTTGGGTTAGGGTTTCATATTAGGGTTAGGGTTTCATATTAGGGTTAGGGTTTCCTATTAGGGTTAGGGTTTCCTATTAAGGTTAGGGTTTCATATTAGGGATAGGGTTTCCTATTAGGGTTAGGGTTTCATATTAGGGTTAGGGTTTCATATTAGGGTTAGGGTTTCATATTAGGGTTAGGGTTTCTGAACGGAACATCGCAAAGACTCAGGACCAAGACTGGCGTGTTCCGCTTCCCCATAAACCATCAGACAGACATCGGTTCTGAGTCTTTCCGACCTTCAGAACGAAAGTTATTATATAAAAAAATAAAATAAAAACTAACTACCACTCACCCTAATGTTAAAGTCAAATGATTGTGCGTGCTAGGTAGGATTTGGCCGAGGGCCTGATTTGGCCCCCTGTGTTGGACACGTGGACTAGAGGACATTTACACACAGAAAATCACATATTGGTTCCCCTCCGACTGTGTCCACGTCTCTGCTGAACTGGACCCCTCATTTTGTAGTTTCCATGTGAATGCATTACGTGGTGATGTTCATTGAAATGGACTTCGGGAGGATAGTTGACCATTCAGCTGACAAACCCCTTCTTGTTTCCTCAGAGCTGGAGCGAGACGGCTTCTGCCTCAATCCTTTCTTTGAGTGTCTCGTTGCAGAGGTTCCTGAAGAGCACAAGTCATTGCAAGGTAACCAGGAATGTGGTCTTCAAGCCGCCTGCGGTGATTTTCATGTTTTAATCATGTCTACACGACACAACTCTCTCAATAAATCTTTTTATTGAGAGAGTTGGGGAGATGTTTCATGCTGACATCATGATAACTGTTCCAAAATCACTGCAAACCACGGCCTATCGTGGCTCACTTGGTAACTGCCACTGCTACTTATCTCATAATGATATAAAGCGTGTGACAGTTTAATGTCTTAGTAATAAAGTAATACTACATACTACATGTTTACCATTTAGTCATTTAGCCTAGAGGTACACTGTGGGCATGGGGATTGAACCCAGAACCTGTCGGCTGGGAGTCAAACACCCTGACTGCTACACTACTCTGCCCCCGGTCTTGGAGCATTTGAAGTAGAAATTGAGCATTTTATTATCATGCTATTGTTAGCAGCACCGTTTCTTGTGTTACTGAAGCGGCTCCTCTGTGCAGGACACACCACCGTGGGGTACGCGCTTTACTTCTACACCTACAGCACATGGAAGGGTCCCAGTGTGTTCATAGAGGACCTGTATGTGATGCCAGAATACAGAGGTGAACACTTGTTTTGAATGTCCAAATTGAAAAATTGACATTGCACAAAAATGAATTGCAAGTGTTGAACTAACATCAAACTACCCAATGGGAATCAATACAATAACACACAGTCACTCAAAAAATATAGAATATTGACATTGTTGTTGAATTGTTATACAGGAAATGGCATTGGCAGCGGTTTGATGGGCAAAGTGGCACAGGTGAGGTCGCAATCCTTTTTTCTAAGAATGTTCTGTGAAATTAATGAATTTAGATTTTACATTAATTTTCCAGTAAACACAATACTGAGCTTGTTTTACTGTCTGACTACATCACTGCATTCGTTTTTGAAGGTTAGAGAGTAAAACTGAACAATAAGCTGCAAATTGTGATGCATAACCTGCGCACCTAACTAGTACTGTGTTTTCTGAAGAAAATACTGTGGTTACATCTGGGCCTAGTCGTCGCCACGCTGACTTGTGTGGTTGGTTGTCCGCCACAGTAGTGTCCTTTTGCTTTTTACTTTTAGCCAAAGCGACTTGTGTGAGAGAGGCCAAGGTCATCAAGGCCAAGTTAGGCACTTAGCAAGCTTGTTCAAGGATGTGTACCGGTACACCTTAGGACAGGATTTGAACAGGGAAACTTTCATCTGAGTGTCAGCGCACCTTAGCCATTCAACTTAAAATAACTAATTTGTGGTAGAAAACTGAAAGTAGGATCGTCTAGATCCTACTTTCAGTTTTCTACCACAAATTAGTTATTTTAAGTTGAATTGGATCGTTGCATCATAATGTGAAAAGGAGTGGAATTGGGACTTTAGAAGTGTGTGTGTGTGTGTGTGTGTCTTAACGCTGTGAAATGCTGTTCCTAGGTGGGGAAAGAGAAGCAGTGTGTGAGGCTTCAGTTGTCGGTGCTGGACTGGAACACCCCCTCACTGGACTTCTACGTCAGGAAGGGGGCGCAGGACCTGACCGCAAGCGAAGGCTGGCACGCCTTAAGGTTTGACGGAGAAGCTCTGGATAAACTGGCAGCTGAAGCCCCCAAAGACTAGGAATGAGTTGTAGACCCCCGACACTGGTGCTCCTATTTGACCGACTGATTGATTATATTAGCTGTAATTTACATATCACACGTACGTCATTTGCTTAAAGTTAAGCAAATTTCCACTCTTGTCCCGCCCCTTTTTACACGCCGCAAGTGAGCCGTCTCGTGATTCTTTGCGGCATGTTTTCACATCCAATTAAGTTTGTCAAAAGTATCGGTACTTCAATACTTTTTCGATACCACGTGTATAAAATGATACACGTGGTATATACACGCATAATTAATCAATATGTACCCCATATTGGATTCAGAGCATTAACCAGACTCACACAGTCCACAGAGGGAACACACAAACGCACACACAGCTAAATTATTTTAGCTGTGTGTTTCTGGCTGCGATATTGTGCATGAGCACAACACGGTGCTTTTGTATGAGTTACTGCGGTCCATACTGTTACCCGGCGTGTGTTGGTTGCGCTCCTGCGCTCAGTGCATCACGCCTAATGCCAGCGGTCCTCGCCAACAAGGTCATGGGTTTCGTTAATGATTAGACGAGGGCCGTTAATACTGATTGTCTCGAGGGTCAGTGAGTTTGTAGCAATTACATGCCGTATCTCAAATAATAATAAGACCTGTAAATCACCGGGCTTTGGCATAATCAGAACTACAATTGACTTATTTAATGTCTGTCTGTCAATGTTTTGTCAATCTAATTAATATTTATCATATCATATATCAACTTTCACTCAACATTACTCACTATATTACTGGTTATCTGTGTCTTGTCGGCAAGGTGCTGAACAAAGGATTATGCAGCAAGGAATACATTTCGTGTTTGCGTCTTAAATGGTTTGTGGCCCAAAATACGGGGGAAAAATCCTAAGTTTGTTAGGTTAACCAAGACCATTGTATGGGTAAATAAATAATGTTCTGTTTCTGAATAAATTGAAGCAAACCAGACATACAGTATATGTTTTTATTTTTATTGGATTTATTCTGACTCTATAAAGAACATCTAAAATTTCCATAACTGATATCAAGTATAAAAAAACAACAGCAAATGTTACACGTTTAGGCAAAAGTAGGAGTCATCTGTCTTAGAACCGCTGCAAAGTCAACTTTATGTATTGTTAGTGAAAGAATTTCACTTATTTATGAAAACACACCAATCTCTCTCTCTGTACATGAAAACACAGACAATGTTTTCTCTCTAACACCAATTGGGATGTATTGTCCTGTTATTTATCAGTTGCTATTCACCTTCAATGCCACTCAAACGAGCATCATTACGTGTCAAAAACTAATAATAATATAATAATAAATGTCACACAACAACAGATGGATAACTCTCTGCTGTAATGTTAGTGAATGCAATACACACAGTGGATATTGATTGGCCGCAGCCCATAACCATGAGAGAAGCACTAATCTCGAAACTCAGAAGAAAATAATTATTGATTAGCAGTCCTCCAGAAGGGACTTTGACGGGACCGGCTGCATCGTGACGAAACCTTTGGTTTCGGGCAAGACATTATATTAATCGTTTGCTTTGTAACCGCAAACCCCAGACAATCTTAACGTCTGCCCCCCCCTTTCTGTTGCAAAGGTGTTGCGTTGCAGTCGGGATATTACATATAACAGTTGATTTGCATTGGTTCTCAGACAGACGCCCCGTGGGAAAACACAGACAGAAACTTGTTGAAATGGTTAAAATATTGCACTTTGCACATCATCTATTGGTGATGAGCAAAGTGACATCGCTAATGCAGGCCCTGCCATTCAAAGCAAAAAATCCCTCCAACACACATCATTTGAAGCTCAAAGGGGAACCCTCACACTCGGCTATCTTCTCATATTAGAGAGTACTGCTTCGTAAATGTGTGGTGACAACATGGTGTTCCGCCACATCAACTCTGTTTCTGCGATAAACCCCAGGAAAGTTACTGTACAGTACTCCCTTATATGAGCAGATAACCCTTCCCTGTTTAAGTGGCGAGAGCAATTACAAAAGTTGACTGTTGATGCTAATAAAAAATAGTAAAAACATTCACATACTGACAGGTGGAGCGGTAGTTATTTCTCTTGATCTTCACCTGAATCTACAATCTACAATAGAAAAAATAAAGGAGGTGGCAATCCCGTGGATTTGTAGAAACAATTTGGTATATTAGTGAATAGACAACACACAAACAAAACCTGTTTATATAGATATGTATAGTATATATGCCATTTGCTGGACGCTTTCATCCAAAGCGTCTTACAATACCGTGAGTGCGTACATGTTTAGCATGGGTTGAGCCCCTCCTCCTCCGCGTGTAACTACTCAGACGTAGACGTTGCGTCCATACTGACTGGGGGCAGTCTGGGACCCGACGGTCGCCGGGCGGAGGTTGGCCCTCGACGACGGCTGGTAGGCATATGGTCTGACACAAAGCAAGGCAAACGCGCCCATTAGGTTGATTTGTGCACACGTGTGGCAGTGAACTCACCGTCGCCGTGCGATGATGTCTGATGATGATGATGTCTTACCTTTTTTCATCCGCTGTGTCGAGTTTGCAAGCGCACATTAAACACCCACCGCCGCAAAGAGCAAGTATGGCTGAGGACCAACCGATGTAAAGGCCTTCTCCAATTTCATACCTGTGGAAGGAGACCATATGTTACTGTTTACGCTTTAATAATTAATAATATTAATAATAATCAGTCAGGCTACATGAGTGTGTTATTGTTGCAGCTTACTTTGTTCCTGGGTAGAACTCATCAAAGAACTGCTGTGTGATGTTGGCTGCATACCAAGAGATCGCAACCATGGTGCACAATCCTGCAGGGAACAACGAACAGACACGTTAGACAGAGGACTTGCACACATGCAATCACAAGGCTCTGTGTATTTTAGGAGTTGTAGAAGTGGCTGGCGTTATCATGGACGTCTTCATCTTGACCTCTTGAACTTTGAATAAGAAGAACCGCCTGGTGTCCAGACTAACTTAGGAGGGGTGGCCCTTGGGGTGGCCAGGCCCCCCCCTGAGACGAACTATTGGTTATCTGTCAGTGTATTTGACTGATTGAGGATCTAGATCAGTGGTTCCCAACCTTTGACTTTAGGTGGACCACTACTTTGTCATCAAGACCTTTCCCTGACCACCTCATATGCAAACGATACAAAAATAGATAAATACACATGCAGTGGCTGAGCAAAGAGGGCCAACGCAGCGCTCCCCCTTATGCACAAGTATTACTGCAAGGCCTTGGCCAGTTTGAGACAGTGGACAGAAAATTCTCCCTGTGTGTTTATTTAGCATTTAACACAAATGAACACAAAACATCAATGGAAAACATTACAATGGAAAACATATGATGGAATACACAAAGCGACACTATTTTTGAAATAATAACAAGCCATAATGCTATATTACTTAATACTTATATTATTTTGTTCTATTATTGTAAATGTGTCTATTTCAAGAATAAAATCCCATGTTCCGTCTGCAGTACTAGATAGCTCTAGATAGCTTAGTCCCGGATGCATGGGCGTGCTCCAGGATGTGTTAGTGAGCAATGTCACAGTACCTTGTAGGATGAAGAAGACGCCACCGATGGCGGCGATGCGTCCCTTCAGGGCGTAGTTCTCCCCTCCTACTTTGGTGCACTGTATCCCTGCGAGGGCAGCCACCAGGCCAAACGTCCCGAAGACGATGGCCGCGATCATCAGCGCTCGGGACGCCTGTATATATCCTGTTGAAAAGTCAACTCGATTAATGATAACATCGATTCATGACTTATTTAATGTTGGGGTAAAAAGTGTTGTGGACATCATTATTATCATTTAAAAGATTTGGGAGTTGTAAAGAGAGAGAGAGCAGAAGACAGCAAAATTTAGAAACTAAACAACGCCTCCCTCTCCACTCCCTCCCTTTCTTACATTTCTCCGCTAAGTGTTGCATTTTCTGCACCTGTGATTGAAAGACAGGATTAATTCTCTGAACCAATCAGGTAAGAGATGCCCTGATTCGTCAGAAATGACCCGGGAGCGATCTAAGATCTGAATGGTCTCATACAGAGACAGGCGACTTGAGACGGAAATACTCACAGCCCATTTCACTCACTAATAGCTGGCAGATGGCCATTTAAATCAAATGACACTCAAATAATAACTCTTAAGTCCTAATGCTGAAAAAAGTTGACAGTTGACATCCTTATCATTTAATAGTACATTTGTTTTTATTTAATAGTAAATTATGTTTTATGTGTTCTTTTTTACATTAATAGAGAACCTGTTGTAAAAACGTATCTAAAATCGGCTGTCAGGATTTTGACTTAAACAAAATAGATTTAAAAGATTATATTCAAGTTATTCAGAGGTATTTGCTAGAAATGACAGACACCATCATCACTAATGTGAAATTGCATATAAAGGAATGCGTTCATAAAATCTGAGAATGTACCTTAGTATCAAGTACAATACAAAAAGTTTTAAAGATAAACACAAGTTATCTATCATCTATGACAATCCTCATGGTCACAATAAGTGAATTATAATTTGGAGTATTAATGAACATTCAGGCTTTCATGTCCAAACATCCAAGGTGACATCATAATGACATCATAAATCAATTTTTAAAACTGTACAGGGAGATCGATTTGGCAGTAGGGTGACAGTAGGGGGGCGTGGTGGATTAATTGTTAAACCCCTTTATAAAACTGCACGTGACAATAGACAATATTAGTGTGTGTGCCCATATATGGTCATACATGAAATACGATACGATAGGCTGGTGTTGCTCAGGAAAAAAACAAAGTGATCGTCTCAAATAAGTACGCAAACAGGTTTACAGTTTACCCACAATCATGGCCACACACCCAAATCATAAAGTTTTAAAAAACATCACGCATCAGAAAGCATTATCAGTTTGCACCCGGAATGCATTTTATTGTTTGATGAGTTTTGATGAGTTCTGCCCTTATGTCCTCTTATCTTATCATCAAAGCCAACTAGAGATTATGTGCGGCTGGTGAGACGACAGTACAGTTAGTGAGACGGTGGAAAGTGGGTCTTTGCGATATCGTTAGTTAACCTACGCACGCTGGGCTTGCTAAGACTGAGGACTAAGGGACAACAACGCGCCGTCACATGTCGGAAGCAAGATTTACTTTGAAGCATTTTAAAGTTATTTTTTTAGGAACACGAAGATCAAACAGGTAGCTCTCCTACATTTAACGATTCACTTTCCCCAAAAGTTAAAAGATCAACATTAAACTCAAATGAACCTGCATGTAAAGTAAACTCTAGAGCGAGATAATACAAAACACCAGCGTAAATAAACACAGTGCATGTAAAGGCCCATACATTTTAATTCATTTTGATATCCTTAATCGGATTTTGAGCTGAGAGGTTAGCGATGCGTTCAAACAACACAATGCGATCTGATGCTTCGAAGGTCACGTACCATTAAGGGCAAGCAACGAAGGAAAGTCGCGACAATTGTGGACCCCGGTGGAGTCAGTGGCACAGGACATCCAGAGGTTTTCATAGATGGTGGATGTGGTGATAACGTTTCCGTCCACAGAGGAGACTTTCCAGTTTCGGTTAGGAATGGCAATCCCAACCATCAACCAGCCCAGAAAGCCCAAGAACAGCGCAAAACCTTCCACTATGGCGTTCATTTCTCCTGGTTCTCTCAGGGTTTTTTTTTTGGTTATTTCAAAACCCGTGCGGAGGTGGAGGTGTCCGGCAGGTGGTTCAACAGCGTACCTCTAAAAACGTCTAAAACAGTGTTACTTCTCCAAGACCTTTGTGTGCACAAGTGTGGGGCTTTTTCTTTTGTCGTGGGCTGTCTTGTCACCCCTCGGTGAAACCAGCACTGCGCAACACCGTGGTCGAAATGCAGCGGTGGTGATAAAACTATTATCAATGATTAATCCCCAAGAGCTCTCATTACTTTTTGTACTCTCTTTTGTTAACAAGGTATCTGAGGGTTTACAAAGAGCACCAGTTGTTTACCCAAGGAACGACAAAGAAGACCATCGCTCAGACCTGCCACGCGCCTCAATTAGCCCCGGCTATTTGTTACCCCGTGACATTTTCCCTTTTGAAGTGCGTCAACAAAAGCAACACACGTTTGGACGGCGCTAAATCACGTTCTGAGTGTGTGAGTGATGTCGCCCATGAGCAAGGCACCGGGGGTTGGGCCGGAGGGTTGGGCCGGAGGGTTAAGGATTACAAAGGGTGTTGAATCTGGACCCAGGGATGCCGTTGAGCAAGACCTCACAGATTTGGCATCACAAGTGAATTAAAAAACGCCGGCCATCACGTGGATATTTAGTCATTTAGTCATCGCGTCGACTTGCAGTGAGCAGTTTGACGTCTTTCAATTAGAACAGTCAGTGACGTTATTTATTAGTGTCCTTATTCATGTGTTATTACTTGTGTATTTAATGAATAAAACATGTCCAGCCCCTTTATATGCCGTGTTCAATATCCATATTAAATGCCAATATCCATATTCAATGCCAATATCCATATTAAATGGAAATGTTTTGTTGTCTTTTAGAATAAGTAATCATCGACTATTTAGAAGTATAATAATGAATAATCCATAATTAATCATCGACTATTTAGAAGTATAATAATGAATAATCCACTGTCATTAGTTGCAGCCCTAAGGGGAATGTATCTTGTATTTCTTCTAGAGTAAAACATTTAACGAAAGCTGAAATTCCCTTATGTATAATTACATCAGTGACAGACAGAGCAGACAGACATGATGAGTAGTCCCAAGTAATGATCAAACCAGGAATGGGAATAGGCATTAGTTTCAGCCCTTAGGCTTCCTTACAGTCAAGTTAAACCATTTACACTTCTGTGGTCAAATGCTATGCCTTAACTTGCAGTAAGGACTTAACTAATAGTGATGCAACGTTATACAGTGATTGTGCCCTTTAAGAATTAGTAACTAATACTGATAAAGGAATAAACCTTAGTGCTCTCCATCTCCCCTTTACTAAACACGAGCCACCAAGACCCCTTTGTATCAGTGTTTATGACTGCAATGAACGCGATACTACTACATAATCGGAATCAGAATCAGAATAGTTACTAACCACAGTAGCAGATACTGACTGCTGCTGCCTCAGCGTTTTAGACAGCTGTGTGTTGCATTGATGGCAAGACCATTATGTCAATCATTTTTTTGCCATTGTGGGTTTAGCAGTTCAGCAAACAATAGTTTAGACAAAGTCGACTGTCAAGTTTATCGCTTTCAAATGATTTATCCCCCTCATTTACAAAAAAATCGGATTATATCCCTTAAGATTTATAATTTAACGATTAAATCAAGTGAATCATTAAAAAGCAGTTGCATATATTGTAGTATTAAATAAGACGTTATAAATACATGCCAACATTACTTCCAAACAATTATCTTGGCTATTAAAAATCATCAAAGCAATACTCTAAGTATACTAAGTATTAAACATATGCTCTCCTCAAAAATAAGAGAATAAATTCCAGTTAAAAACTGCAAACTCAGCTATTTTGCCGAGCACCTTTGCCGCATTGCCAAATATAAAATCCAAATATAAAATAATCCACGTCAAATAAAAACCTTTATGTATGTATATTGCTACACCAAACACCAATCTAAGGACCTTCACTTAAATAGTTGAGCATGAGTTTTTTCTGTTACACCCTCACACATCATACATACATTTCAGTAATCCACACAGATAAATAAATTCAGCTGCTCTGCTGCCTACCTGGAAGTGCTAAAAGAGAGGGGAAATCCCGGCAGTTATAAATCCCAGTAGAGTCGCTGGCACAAGACATCCATAGGTTTTCATAGATTGTGGATGTGGTGATCACACTCCCCTCTGTAGTGGACTCCTTCCAATACTCGTCCTGCAGGGACACCATGGCTGATACCCATCCTCCAAAACCTAGGAAAAGTCCTACTATCTCTACTATCTCAATCATCTCCAGAATGTTGATTTCGATTAATAATTAGCAAAACAAAAAGCTATTGCCTCTGCGTGGAGCTTGATGTGTGTCTCCTATATCAGACATGCATTTTATAAGTAGGAGTCACCCCTGGACCATTTAGCAATACACTCCACCTGGACTATATTGAACATTCAATTTGTAGGCCACACATCATGACTGCAAGTAAGCTATTCCCGCCCAAAATGGATGGCCTTTCATATGCCTGGCAAGTTACCACTGGCAAGTAAGTATACCTGCTCTGCATGTGCAGTTTATTCCCAGGGGTTTGTGACAGTTGCCACGGCTTAATATGGGATTGCCATTGGAAGGAGTTATCTACTAGATATACCTTTGGCACATGTTGTCCTGCCGTGCAACGGATTAATACCATTCCTGTTTTCTGGTCTTCTATTTGTTTGATGGTAATTTAACGTAGCATTGTGTATTTCTATAATATATTTCTATACATTATATAATATATTATTCTAATAGATATAATATATTTTATATCATATTTTATATAATTT
>JAOPJH010000124.1:2913234-2923681 GCA_027122575.1 Merluccius polylepis | reverse complement strand
GATTATCTATATGTGTGTATATACATATGTGCGTGTGTAGATACACACGTCTACTAGAGAAAGGAAATAGACAACGCAGCATTGTGCAGGGAGTACCTTGCTGCTGTAACAAGAGGCAGCCTTCATCCCCTCTTCAGGGTGATTTCAGGGAGGTCACTTCTCGTGTCATGAGTTAATACTCCTGAGGAAATACTGATTTGCGGTCAGAGCAAACGTTGGAAAGCTGACTTGAAAAAAATCGTATTGTGTGTGATTTATTGGAAGCAAAAAGTGCCTATAGTCGCAGTGGTTAAGCATTAACAGGTTTGAAGTGAAACAATTCTTTTGTTTAAATGATTCCTCTCTGAGGGCATAATGTAATATTTATATTGGAAGGACGTTGTCTGCTCTTTCTTCATGAAGTGTTGAAGACCTGTCTGGGAAACACCTTAATTACTCAAAACTCAATAATTCCCTGTTGTAAATGTCCTCCTATGGAAGCCATATATTAGCCACCCATACCTGGCATTGTGCTCATTTCACTTTCTTAAAGAAGCAGATGCGTTAATTAAGGAATATCATCTTTATTGATACCATGGTTGTTCAGGACAATTTTCAAACCTGGCATATTCCAGTTAATATCTTATCAAAAGCAAGTTTAGTATTGCCTGCAAGCAATCACAAGTCCAGTACAAAGTTCTACCGCGTATAAGACTGATATTCAGCTTTGTTCTTGTCGCTGTTAATGTTTTATTTCCTTTACCTCGGTCAATTTATATATCTTTTCGAGCGTGTACCCATTGACCTGGCTTCTTCTTAAAGGGACAGGGTCCCTTTAAGAAGGTATCGAGGTCATACCTAAAATCTACGATTAACATAAAACAAAACTATATCTCCCGATTTGATCTACGACTTGCAGATCTAAAGTCCTAATTGTCCAAAAACATAAAGTTATATGATAAAACACATTAATTCTGTACCTAATTTATTCGATAATCTCAGTCTTGATATCGGGATCGTTGGGGTGTGGCCGACTGGTCCCTACTCTGTCCCACCTCTCTCTCAGCTCATTTTATTCATTATTTATGTACGATATTGCCCTTCTTAGCTCAATAGGAAAGCCTTGTTTGCAGAAAAGTCTTTAAGTTTAAAATACATTACTAATAATTTCAGTCCATAGACATTTCAGGAGGTGGAACTTTTTGGCTGTCTGAAGATTGAACACAGCAGAATTTAAACTCCAATAATTTTTGAATTACTGTTACCAATGCTATGCCAGGGATTGTGTTTCCATCTGCTTGCCGAATTAATAATAGAATCCATAAAAGAAACATCTAAAACTACATGAATCTGGAGCATAGCCAAGATAAAAACCCGGTTTTCACATAATCAGAAACCAGGATTAGTCTTTTATTTTATTAAAAATGTGGAACTGATGTACATGATGATTAGGATGATTATGACACACACACACTAGCTTAAGCCTTTCAAAATGGACAATAAGTGGTTTTATTGCTCCATAACCAATATATACACAATTTTAACTAGATTTGCATATTGCTTTGAATACGATTGTGTACTTTGCCATTTTAGAGTATTGAAATAAAAGTTGAATTTGTTCAATAACATCTAGAATCTACAGTTACCAACAATGATTAGATATTAATTACTATAATGTTATATCTATAACGTTGGTTTTTCATCAACTTAATCATCTGAAATTACAATATTCTTCCGCGGCGCTTTGAGCATATTGGTTTAACGTTGGATTTGTAGCGCAATAATTCGGAACAATTAATGTTATTGAATCAGGATCAAGTATTCAACAATGTGGTATCAAAAGAATTAATATCCCCCTGCTTTGTCCTGTGTTTAAACAAACTTACTTTAGGGATTACATCTATAGTTGCGTTAGTGTGCTTTAAATAAAACCCCTTGACAGTTAAACATGGATACCCTTGCGCAGTGCTTGTGATATATTATGTAGTTTCGGTTAAGTCACTGAGTCAATACTTAATAATTTATCAATTGTCTGAACTAAAGGCTTTTTCTGTACCTCGCTCAACCACTCTCTCTCTTTCTCCAGACCTCTACTTCTACCTAACTCACTCACTCACTTACACCTTCAGAAAAGGCAGAGTCAGTCAAGGCAGTCAGGTTAATTGTCAACCACAGAGCCATATTGTGAATGTTTTCTTTTTAAATCACAGTTATATTGTGAAGGAAGGAGACCATTTACCATATAATATTAGATTAGATTAGATTTTATTGTCATTGCATAGTAAAATACAATGAAACTCAGTTCGGCAGCAATCCACTCCACCTAGCAGAATAAAACCAACATTTATGTATATGAATAATAATATATATGTAGAAAAATATAATGATTCATATTATAATAAATAGCCATAGTCAGTAAAAATACAGTAAACATAAACGTAGAAAGTTATTTCACTTGCACTTCAGATTTCACTTCAGATATGTGGACACCTAGGAACTTGAAACTGGCGACCCGCTCAACCTCCTCCCCGCCGATGCACAGTCCAGTGCACCGACGGGTTCATGTTGTTGTCCTTGCACCACGCAGACAGTGTCTGGACCTCCTCCCTGTAGGCTGTTTCATTATCATTGGATATCAGACCCACCATGATCATGTTGTCTGCAGATTTGATGAAGATGTTGGAGGTGTGAGTGGGAGTGCAGTCGTAAGTGAAAAGGGAGTAGAGGAGTGGACTGAGGACGCAGCCTTGGGGGGCTCCGGTGTTGAGGATGATGATGGTGGAGGAGGAGGTGTTATTGCCCAGCCTGACATGCTGGGGTCTGTTGGTTAGAAAGTCCTTGATCCACAGACAAAGAGGGGTTTCCAAACCTGCAGTTTGTTGGCCAGTTTGTTCAGGTGGATGGAGTTAAATGCCGAGCTGTAGTCTACAAACTACAGACTGCTGAGGTCTTGGGTACAGGGGTGATGGTGGCGGTTGTCAGACATGTAGGGACTGTGGCTTGTTGTAGTGACAAGTGGAAAATGTGTGTGAAAACTGCAGCAAGCTGGTCAGCACATGCCTTAAGTGCACGGCCAGGAACACCATCAGGCCCAATGCAGAAGTTGATGTATGATAGTACTGTGGAGGTATGGTGTTCAATGTCTGAATATTCAAAGATCTCCCACATGGTCCTCACAACAGTCCTGTAGTGATGATGAGGCTTCCTCAGTCCATATCTGCGCTATCTTGCTCTAAGATTTGGTTCTGCTGATGAGGGGTTTGTCCCTTACAATGCCCCTCACCCTTTCTCCTATGGAATCCTCTGTGTCCCTTTTTCTGCTATCAAGACTGCTGGGATCGCATTTTTTTAAACTAGTAAGTTTAAATGGGGGTTTACTTACCCTTTAAAGGTTATGGTTAAAGGTAAACTTGCTATTGGTATTGCTTTTTTATTGACAGTTGAGTTGGAACTCAACTGTCATGACACCATCAGTCCAAAAATGATATTTTCAATTTGGTGGCTTTAGCCTTACAATACCGTGAGTGCATTTATTCCTATAGCATGGGTGGTCTCCCCCTAACCCCAAACCCTGCTCTACCAGCTGAGCCAGGTGGAACCACTTGAAGCATTAAAGACAACTTTTGGGATTTGAAAAATTGTATTGATTGCATGTAATGTTTCTCAAAATTGCTAAACTTTAATACAATAATATCAGACTTAAAATGTCCTTTACATCATTTTTACATACATAGGCCTAAACACAACTAATGTCTATACAAAATACATTTAATTGAAGTTTAATTTACATTTTTCACAGAATTGTACATTCAATGCAATGTTGCTAATTTGATTATTTGTTTATGAATTATTTACATTTTGTCACATAATATAATCTCTCTGACATACCTCATTTTCCTTTTTTCACAGTATTAACTCTAACCCTCACCCTATTTATATGAAAATATTTCCATGACAAAAATAAATACATAGAAAATCAACACTAAATATTTTTAACTTTAAATATTATACATTGCTATAAAAATACTTTCCTCTCAATAATTACAAGTCTTTGGGTACATTATATGTTAACGCTACAATATGAGCAAAAATACAAAACCAAATATGTATCATTTCGTTTGCACTACTCTCTGTCCGGTATTCCCACATCTCGGCATGCTTTCGTCTTGTCGGCTCAGAGGATCACGCATCCTCCTCCTTTGGCCTCCACAAAGCTGGGGTCCAGGTCATTGGGCAGCTTGCCGCCCTCTGCCCAGAGGTTGAGCTCTCCGAACACGCCTGTCTCGATCATCTCCTCCTGCCAGGGGATGGGGATGTTCCCAGAGGCGAAGTCGTCGTAGAACTCGGTGTCCTTGGCATCCAGCAAAACCCCCTTGATGGTGCTGAAGGCGCCCACGTCATCGATATCTTTGGCGTACACCATCTTTGGATCGGGAATGAATGGGGGAGGGAGCATGCCTATCGGGAAAAGAAATGCATATATGTTGTTGAAACAACCCCTCGATACCATCCCCACACGCTTGTCTCTTTTTTCTCCTTTGCCTTGATTGAGTTTTTTTGTTATCTAATCATAAGGCAACTATTACTATAACATACTATTACTCTTATTTGTATTCATTAGGAATGCGCAGATATATCCGCTACTGGTGAAGGTTACTGATTTCTCATGGGTGCCTCATCCCACCTGCTTCCAGGCGGCCCCAGTTGAGTTCCTTGAAGAACTTATGATTCTTGAGATCAGCGCACTCGTTGTTCTTGAAGCCCAGGCGTTTCGCAGGATCTTTCTCCATCAGACATTCACAAAAAGCTTTGCAATCAGCACTGAAGGTGGGTGGGTAAGAAACCGCATCGTTCAGGATCCTCCGAGTCACCTCTTCGCTTTCGACCTGAAGTAAACATTTTGGAGAAACGTGACATGATGGTGGTCGATGCAAAGTGGCAAGCATTTAAACATATTGTCACAACAAAATAGTCAAATAACGCATTCATGCACATGCACATTCTTTAAAAAAAGTTTTTTTTAACCAGAACCAAAATGGCCCTGCACATACATGTTCACTCTAGTCTTAGTAGCAAATGTCCTTTTTGTTTGGCGCACCAAAGTGCAAGGAGTGCTGCTGCCCGACGGTTTCACTTAGAAGCAAAGTCTCCTGGGCAGGTATACACCGGTAGACACACGTATTTAGTTCATGGCGTCACATCGCCAATTCATAGCGTGAACATCGGGATATCCAATATCTATAAAACACAATCAAACTGCATAAGCTGCTATTGAGATGTATGTGACGTGGGGAACTCGCCAGCTACTTAACGTTGGCGAACTAGTTTTATACAGCCTCCCAACAACAATGCATGACTGCGCAGCGGCCTTTGACTAGTTAATGATATATCCTGCTCCAAAACTTTGGAATACAGTTTGTACCTTCTCTCCTCGGGTTCTGAATGGTCCTTTAGCTGCAATCATCTCGAACACCGTGACACCTAGCGTGAAGTAGTCCACTGAGTAGTCGTACGCCTTCTTCTGGAGTAGCTCTGGAGCCATGAAACCTATGTTCATAGACACACGTTTAAATGTATGATTATGCCCACATGGATCACAATATCAATAGATTTTTTTCCACAGTGGTACTGACTTGTCTTAGTTTGTTTTTTAGTTCAGTGGATAACTATTTAAAAAATAGAGTAGAGCCTTAATGCCAGGTAATATTTTTGACCAATCACCTGGAGTTCCTGCATATCCAGTAGTTGTTTCTTTTCCTGGTGGGAGCTCCACAGCAAGACCCAAATCTGAGAGTCTGATGTGCCCTGTAGATATGCAATGAGTTGTCATGGAGGCAGAGGACAGACAATGGACCTTTTTCACCTTGGCCATCTTGGTTCTCAATGCTAGCTGGGTGGTGGAACTCAAGGTGGAATTCAGCATTCAGTTCCACCACCCAGATGGCTTTGAGGTTGCAGAAACACACTATAGGGCTCCTCTGTGGTTCTGTTGGAGAAGTTTAATATCTGAGAGAGCTACAAAGTGGGGTTTCTCCGGCTTGATATTGACTGAAACTCGCTGCCGCTGTTCCAGGCACTTCTCAGTCCCTGTGACCAAAAACATGTTGTAGAATTTCTATATTCTGGCTGGTCTGGAAACACCCACTGCTCCTCGACGCATAATGGGAAGCTGTGTTTCTCTTTGTTCCCATTTGCCATTGCATCCATTATTGATTAACTTACAAAGAAGATGGATGGAGTAATGGATGTATAGATGAAAGACAGATGCTCCTACAGTGGTATTTGGGGGCTTACCTGCATCATCCAATAGTAAATTTTCTGGCTTCAAGTCTCTGTAGATTATCCTGTTCTGGTGAAGGTGCTCCAGCCCACAGATGACCTGGGCTGTGTAGAAGCATGCTCTTTTCTCATTAAAACCTGGATTCTTTTCATCCACATTGTACATGTGGTACCTAGAACCAAACCGGGAGCAAGTCAAAGACAATTCAGATGATGGGAACACTGGTCGAGAGCAAGCATGACTTTTGTGTAATTGACTTAGTCTTAGTATGTCTAGATATTCAGGGGCAGTTACGTGATATGTGACTGTAAAGGTGATTTTCGGATTTATAGAATGACCCACCGGCAGGCTTGTCTGTGTATTAGCTGTGAGGTTGATCTGTGTTAGGCTGATTAGGGTAAGAGACTGGGAGCAGCACCAAAGAGCACACTACACCAGAGCAAATAACCTGCTTCTGTATATTGTTGTGGATATGTGTTAGTGTTGCTTTTTGCATGAATTACCTGAGGTCTCCTCCATTCATGATGGTCATTACAAGACAAAGCTCAGTCTTGGTCTGGAAGGCATACGCCAGTGACACAATAAAGCGACTGTGGACCTTTGCCAGAATGCGCTTCTCCACGATGGCTCCCTAAATAAAGGTACAGGAATGAAACCCTCCAGCGAAAATCCCAGTTGCGTAGACATGCAAAGACTGCATGTCTACCTTGTTGTTATTTGTTTAATGTTTAATACATTTAAAAACTGAAAAAATCTTGGAATCTGTGCATCAACAGCATGTATGCATTTCTCTGTACTGCAGATTAGAATTGCTTCTTTTGGGTCATTGCTTGCGTAGCAAATTTGATAGCATAACACTTCATAGATTCTAACTTTAAATTCAATAGAGCCCAGCACTCTACTGGACAACTGTCCATCAAGAGTCAGTGGTTTACTGGAGTGTAATCCTATGGTGCTCACCAGAGAAAGGTTAATCACAATTACCAACTAATGCTTTGACAAGCAAGCATGTGCAACTTGCTCTATGTCTGGCTCAGAGCTGCTTTCTGAAGCCTTTAGGAAAGTCACAAGCTTCTTTGAATTATTGTGAGTGATGCGGGTTGAAGCAAATCTCACAGGTCAGCTATTCTCATAGCATTTTTATCCCAGTTTCCCATTATGGGCCAGTTCAAGGTTTTCAATTGAGAGTTTTCTCTAGGTCACACCCTTTCAATCACTAGATTTGGTTAAGGTTGTCCCATTTGGTTATAGAGGTGTGTGTTCAAAGCAAAGGTTTTACCTGGTATCCTTTACGTTTTTTCAGCCTCTTCTTGTCAAGCTTCTTGTTGGCATACATCTTTCCTGTTGCCTTTGCCTGACAGGCATGCACCTCTCCAAAACCTCCTTTACCCAGCACTCTGAAATCCATGAACCATTCCTCAGTCACAGACTGGCTCTCCAGCCACTTGAACTGAACGTAGCGCAGGAAGAACATGCTGTTCCTGAAGCCCTCCAGAGCCTTGGCCTCCAGGTGCTTGAGCAGCAGCTGTTCACTCTCCTTGAACAGGTCGGCGCGGAGGTTTTTGTGGTCCTCCTTCACTCGGGCGACGGCCTTCTCATCCAGGAAGCTGCAGAAGGTCTTTGCCGCGGACTCGTAGTACTTGTTGACCATTCTCTGGGCCTTCTGCGCTCGGTCCTTCTCCTGGGATGTGTTATAGTCTTCCATGTCTTTCCACAGCTGCCCTGCATTCTTGTGCGTCTCCTCGCTTTCCAGGTACTGCTGAAACAGCCGCTTGCCGATGGGCTGCGCAACGCACATGCTCTGGAACACCGAGTCCACGGTGGTCTTCATTTGCTCGCAATTCCTTATGTGCGGGAGGTTTAGCTTTGCGCGCATCTTCTTGTCGCGCATGGTGGCTGCCGCAGCTCCATCGATGCTGCCACGGGCCGACACATAGGCGTTGTTCGCCACCACTGTCTCCAAGCCACCAATGTCCATGGTTGGATTTGGGCCTAGAGATGCACAGGGGAAGGGGAGAATAATGGGTTCAACAAGTTGGAAGACAACACATCTGGGATTGTTTTTGTTGGTGTGAGGGGGTGCTTGGTTATAAGTTGTGATTTACAATGGCTTGCTTATGGTACATTTGCTTTAGCTTTTTTGAATAGCGTGTGTGACTGACTTGAAACTTTGTAATGTTTCTGTAATATTTAGATCTGTAGAGTTACTTTGCTTTGTTCTGTCTGGTCGGGGTGTAAGTACTGTAAGTGAAACAGCAGTTTGGATCGCTTAGTTCCTGATTCTCCATTATCCTCTTAACGTTGACTGTTAATACAGGTGATTGATTTGCACTGAAGTTACTTTTACTTTTTTTTTTTTTGAAGAAAATGTAGTCTAACGTAGTATTTCTCTAAGCCGTTATATTTGGTCAATAGGTTTATTAGCTGGATAAATGTAATTTACCAATAAATAATACATATGCATACAAAAGCACATACATACAAGACACAAGATAATATTTCTGCATTATACAATGTTTACATAAAACCATGCATTATTATTTACTATGTCCAATATCTGTGATCAAAGGTGCTGCATGTTGTCATATTAAATCAATTAAATTATTCTCCAACGAAGAACTTTGAACTTTATTAGCATGTTTTATTATTATTGGGGATTTATTAGTAATGGATACTGCTCTGATACTAGATTCAAATACCATATCAACTCAGAGAATCGCAGATAGAATCAATAGAAGCTATAAGCTATCAATAGAAGATGCATTAGTCACGTTTACGTTCTAATAACTGTTCAAAGTCTGATAATCTGAAAAGTGAGATGTAAGTGAGATGTAAAAAGATGTCTTTGTTTAAAGCATTCATTTGTTTTGCAGCATAGAGCCATGTTAGAAGGTTTCAAATGAGAAAACTGTTTCAGTGCCAACACTTATTTACTAATTACCCAAAACTAATGCACCACATCTGAACTTTTGAACTCTGAATCTGAACTCTGAGCTTCAGGTTGAATGCTCTGTCGGTATCAGCTATGAAAAAGGGGGGAATCAGTGCATCCTTCGATATTTGCTACTTCGGTATGGCATATTAATATTAACAGTGTTGATCCATGAAGAGTTACTCACTTTTGTTTCTGTCAAGCAAGAAGTCAAAGGGGTGTCGATTTAATCCAGCAGCTTAGCATCCACCGTATACTTTCCACCCTTCTGCCACAAGAAAGTTCTCCTATCAATGACAACACAAACACATCATGTCTGTCACATTGGGAGTCCTCCTGAACTTGCGTTTGTGTCAAAGTCTCCCCAACTTCCACTCTCGCCCCCTGAAATAGTTGTGTGTGTTAAAATAAAGTTGGGATTGGTAGGTGGGTTCAGCTTGAAATCCTGCCTGAGAGTTAGTTAGCGAGTGAGGATTACAACTCGACATCAGGTGATGTCCATGTCTTGTCACAGGCTGTTAGTGTAATTTACCAGCGGGGGTGATTACCGCCGAGAAGAAAAGTCCTCGCTAGCCTTAAAGACGGCACCCGTTTGGCCCATTTTCCATAAATGTCAGAGGTCCCAACATTTATCTTAATACAAACACAGACTAAAAACACTGACCAAAACCTGGTAACAGTACATCAGAAATTCAACAGTGTTACATTTATGGAGCAACTATTAAGGAATTTAGTTTTGTTTAAATAGTTCATTTTTAGGGAAAACTAAGTAGCCATACACTGCATCTGAAAAGTGGATGAACTACTAGTGTCTAAGAACATGAAAGTAAACACTAAAGTGAAGTAGGTCACAGGTCACTCCATGTAGCAGTCAATACTTCATAGATTCAAACATGTCACAAATGTGTCCTTCACATTTGTGACAGTGTGATTTAGCTAAATGAGAAGAGGATCCTGGTTAGAGAGGATCGGGGTTGACTGAAACAACAGGAGTTAACACCCTATTCAGTTCAGATGCAAACATGTTATTACTATTTAGTATTTGCATGTAGTATCTTAAAGATAGGGGACATGTCTACGGTCAGGTGATTGGGAGAATCTATATGTATTTTATTGTTTACAGAGTAAAGCTGAAATGGATTGTGAGAACTTTAATGAATCTTGTTTACTGATTAAGGGAGCTTAAAGGGGACATATTATGCTCATTTCTGCTTCTTGGCATGTCCTTCCTTGATGTCTACATGGAATGTTAGTAA
>JAOPJH010000124.1:2883482-2901380 GCA_027122575.1 Merluccius polylepis | reverse complement strand
TTAGTACTTTTGAGGAAGTTTCGAATGAAGGTGTAGGAATAGTCTCTCTCTCTCTCCCTCTCCCCCCCCCCCCCCCTTTCTCTCTCTTCCTCTCCCTCTCTCTAGACTGGGTGCGAACAAATTGTCTGAATAACCGATAGTCATAAGCCTGTGTCATAAACATATTTATGACTCATAAACATGTTTATGACACAGGCAAATCACACAGACTTTCACCTCAGGTTAATAGTTACATCAACACAATCCCTGAGTTGCAGTATACAGTTTGTGTTGTTTTATCTTATTCCATGCACACTGTGGCCGTGATACGTGTTAAAGGAACCGGTACTCGCCTACAGCCCCGGCAGAAAGATCAATGATGGCTTGGACCACTGGATGAGGACTCATCTTGTCTGTTGATTGTGTGTATCTCTTCCTGATTTTGGCAGCTGCAGCACCTGCAAGGGGTTGTAGAAAATACTACCGTCAAATGATTCAAACTGTACGTCATCCTCCAACTATTTTTCCCCCAAGTGTAAAACTAAAATACAAAAAAGGGTTTGCTTTGAATATATGGAAATGCACCGAAAAGCTACTCTGCCACATATAACTGCCATGATCATGTGTACTGATTTGACTTCTGGACCATCTTGAAAGGTGTCCTCCCTGAAGCCACCACTAGGTGGCAGCACGTCGGGTTACTGGGTCCTGGGTTACTGGGTCCCCATCTTTACCCTCAGGCACTTTTGACCAGCTTTTCAACTCGCAAAGCACGGATCCATGGCGCCATTACGCACAGGAAACGCTGCATTGACTGAACGTTTAGGAAGTGCAACACATGGGCATGTTTTTTTAGACAACAATAATACTGATATACCATTGACGTGTGGATGTCCACCTGAACCCACGTCTATAACAGCAGCCTATGGCCATGACATGACACATCATGCAACCACCCTGGCAACCACTGTTGACTTTAATCTGAGGTCAGTTTCATTTAACCAAACCCATCTTCAAGCGGCGACCTACGACTCCCATAATCCCGTCTCCCGGTCAGTGAAATCCTGAATGATGAAACCCTCTCTCCTCCGGATCCCACCTAGGTCACCACCACCGCCGCGGACCGGAAGTCGTCACGCGGACCGGGCGGCCGTGGAATGCGCTAGCCTGGGGCCGTTAGCCACACACTGGGGCTAGCGCTTCCGGTTCAATGTTTCTTTTTTTCAGAGTAAGAGCCTTCCGCGGAAGGCCTTCTATGTTTGTATCCTAGACACAGAACAAAATAATAGGTTTGTATGAAAGTACATACACATGTACGAAGCTGTATGAATGTAAATGTTATATCTATTATATATATATATATATATTATGGTATTCAAACGTTTTCAAAACTACAAACCCAGCTCTATATAGAACTAACGGTATTTTTCAGTTCAACGTCTAGGGCTAACGTGCATGCTAGCTATAACAATATGAATATAGGCTAGTTTAATTATTTTTATTTTGTAGTTTCTATTATCTTGAGCAGGGCTGTCGTAACAGAGACAATGGCCTTTCGGGGTTACTAAAAATAATCTGAATCTGGGAAATGTTTTCCTGCGTCATAGTTTTAACGGTGGCTGTGTTTCCATGGGGCTAGGCTAGCTACAATGCTAATGCTATGCCAGCAGTACGGCCGGTCTGTGGGCTACTTTAACCACATCACCTCTCAGGGCATGGCTACTGACCTAACTGACCACATACCAACAGAAACATATGTTAGGAGAGACTTTATATGAGATTAAACATCTTCAGGCTTATCCCTGAAAAGTGTCGGCTAGCCTGTAAGGCTTAAAACCAGTCTAGACTGGTTTGGTTACGTTAAACGTTGCCATTAAAACACAAGACACAAAAAGACACCACAAAACTCAGTTGTACTATTTTCAGATGATTTTGCCTTTTATAAAAAAACAAAACAAAATAAAACAGAAACATTGTCTACATCACAGACAAGAATCATCAATAATTCCCATTTAAACAGTTGGCCTTGAACTGAATCAACCCCCCCCTAGAACAAATTAGTTTATACACAGTATACTTTACATAGCTATTTGTCTTTTAATTTTCTTTACATTATTATCAAAGTATTATCAATAGCTTTAAAATAAATACAATGTTCTCTCCTTTGCATTCATAATCACAATTCTCATTGTACATACAGTATCATTATCCACAATTGAACGCATATAAATCATTTATATGCCTCACTTCAACAACAATTTCAACAACACTGTTTTGTAAAATCCTGAAGAGACGACACGTGTCTCATCCAAACTGAAAGTTGTCAGACTTTAGATAATTCTGATAATTCATAAATGCAAAGCTTGTTTATACAATGCTGTATATTATGAGAGTGCTAATACATAAGACAGCCTAAGGCAGTTAACGCAGTAAAAAAAAGACAAAAAAGACATCAACTTATATTTGCTCAAATCCAAAGCTTCATTTCATAGTTTATTTTTTGTATTTAAATTCAGCAATATCTTTAACCCTTTTCTGAACTGCAAACGTTAAATTCAGTAATATCTTTAACCCTTTTCAGAACTGCAAACGTTAAACCCAGTAATATCTTTAACCCTTTTCAGAACTGCAAATGTTAAGTTCAGTAATATCTTTAACCCTTTTCAGAACTGCAAACGTTAAATTCAGTAATATCTTTAACCCTTTTCTGAACTGCAAACGTTAAATTCAGTAATATCTTTAACCCTTTTCTGAACTGCAAAAGTTAAATATAGTAATACCTCTAACCATTTTCACAACTGCAAACTTTAAATTCAGTAATATCTTTAACCATTTTCAGAACGGCAAACGTTAAACTCAGTAATATCTTTAACCCTTTTCAGCAAACGCTTGCGGGGAATTGAGAGTATGAGGTAAAGGAGTCTCAAGCAGGAAAGTCCTCCAGCAGCTGAGCTGGAGTAATGGAGAAACGATGGAAGATCCCTTGGAGAAGGTAAACGTGTGACTATCCCATGTATAGAATTCATACGCATCAAGAGTTTGGCAATGAGGTTTGTCGTCAGTACAAGAGATGCTGGCAGGAATGGACTATGGGAAATCTGTTTTGTTACGATGAAAACACAGACTTTCAAAAGAAAATAACATTAAAAGGCTTTTAAGAAAAAGCTATAAATACACAATATGAGAAATGTAAAAAAACAACCTGTAACCTTCAAATCAAATCCTATTTGAACCCAAATTTTTTGTTCAATGTCAAGTGCGTAGCTCAGTACATGGTTATTTGCTAGACAAAACTTGTTAATCCTAGACAAAACTTTTTCATTCGAGACAAAGGTTGCGCAGTATTGTGCTCAACTCAATCAGAAACACTTTACTAAAATTGCATGGAAGACTTTATTTTCCAGGACCTGGTTTCAATTTTTTTTTTTTCACGCATTGAATTGATCATTTCAAGTGACTGAAGACACCAAAGTGGAATAAAAATCTGATACTGGTGAAGTTTTAAGCAAAGCCAGGCACTTAAGTGTCCTTTCAGTTGGGGGGGGGGGTGGAGGTGAAGTGATGTGGTGAAGCCAAGCCAGATATTAATAAGTCAGATATTATGCCATATGGACAGTAAAAATCACGATCTTTCCAGTTGCCTGAAGAATGTTGACTGAAACATTGTCTTTGACCCCTATACGTTTTGAACACCTGTAATTGTTTCAGTTGCTTGAATTCTATTGAAAATGTCATGTTTTACAAAAAAATTAAATAACAGAGTTTGTATAGGCTTACGTATAGTAGTGTTTATCTGTAATTCAATTATAGCGCTGTAAAAGGTTAAAAAGTATTCAGTGTCATACCCGAGCCCTGTGAAAACATTTACACAAAAAAAGAAATATAAATGTAACATACTAATACTGTCAAAAATACATCAATAAAACCTGCCTTGTTCGACCCCCTGTATAAAAGTGTGAGAGTGTTTGATTTAAAGAGTTTGGTCATGTCTGTGATGTTTGTGGCAGCTTGGTTATATGACTGCCTTGCTGTATCAAATGTATTCCCGCCTTTTGATATGCAAGTTGGCATTAAAATGTTTAAAAATACTTACATGTTAGTACTACGATGGTGCAGTAACATTGCGCACTGAGTTGCTTTACAACTGCTACCAGCACACGCTAATAAGCACTAGTTAGCTTAGCATACAGAGTGCTCTGACTACAAACTGACCAAACTCATTTAAGCAGCACCTCTGTAATTGTAATGCACAAGTTATTGTCTATGTGTCACATAAGTTTAATATTTTCTCAAATATGAAACTATAGGCCTATCATAGTTTTGAAAAGTGTTTTCAACCTATGACTAGTTTTATGCTTCAGAGTTTGATTTGTTTTTTGGCAATTATCTCAGAGCACCAAAGGTCAAAAGGATGGAAAGTAACCAGCAGCGCACAGGAAGTTGAAAGATAGAGAGGCAAAAAAATAAAAGAGAGAGAGAGAGAGAGAGAGAGAGAGAGAGAGTATAGGCAGCATGCGACAATCATGGAAAATGAGAAGTCTATGTATTCTTACTCGCATCCTAGTGAAGTTAGCTTCCATCGGGGGGAACATATTCAAAAACCTGACCATTGGCCAGGGACTTCCTGCTAATAGTACTGACTGTTAGCAGCTGGTTGTCTCTAAAGTGGGTTGTCATACCCATGCTTATCTTCAACAAAGTAGACAGATGGAACTGATTTAACAGACACCTTGTTTCCTATGTAATATTTGATTCTGTGTATGGTTATTAAAGAAAGAGGGACTTTAAAGGGATAGTTTAGATTTTTTAAAGTGGGGTTGTATGAGGTACTTATCTAGAGTCATTACCTACAGTAGGAGGCGGTGTATGCTGTACACTATATAAGTTATATTCTCACCGCCTCTTCTTACCTTCTTACCTTGCTGTCAGACAGCCCTTTCCTTGGGCACTACATGTTCTCAATCGCAGAACTTCTGTATTTCTACTAGGGGTGGGCCGTTATCGGCGTTACCGTGCTGCGTTATTGCGAGACTCTTATCGCGCGATAAGGAAATTATCGCCGTTAATCTATTCTCAAAGTTGGGTTCGGATTTCCACCAAGGAAGGTAAGGTAGGGTGATCAGACGTCCTCTTTTCCCGGACTAGTCCTCTTTTTGGACGTTTTCGCGACTAGCGACTACGCATAAGCACAACTGAGCCGTGCGCTGTCCTACATCGCCCGCAGATCAGCTGTTTGGGTAAGAAAATGCCGTTGCAAGATAAGACTGAAGTCAAATTTATGCGTAGAAATACAGAAGTTCTCCGGTTTGAGGAAATGTAGTGCAGAGGGAAAGGGAGTCTGATCGGAAAGGTAAGGCGGAGAGAATATTGCTTATATAGCGTACAGCGGTTTTTTTAGGTGGGCCTTTTTTTCACGCAGCTAAAATACGTTAAAAAAATCTGACGTTTCCTTTTAAGACCAGAGTACCACTTTAAAACTAGGCAATTCTAGTCTAGATGGTGTTAAGGGTTGCATACCAAAATGTGAAATTACCCTGGTAAAAATATTAATCCAACTCATTCTCACAAATAGCATTGTATAGTAACATAGTATTCTTTTTTTAAGGTGAGTGAATGCAAGCACATTGCAAATATAACAATTCACTGGAAAACACAGCTTCCAAAAATCAATTGTTGGCATACAATTTTACACTTGAGTGGTGTGAAACTTCAGAGACAGAAAAGGGGAGGGGGGGATGGAGAGAGAGAGAGAGAGGAAGCTAGAGAGGAAGAGAGAGAGAGAGAAAGGGGAAGCTAGAGAGGAAGAAATTGAGATGTAACAGGCCTTTTTCTGGCCGCTTTTGGCCGAACTTCAGCTAGATGAAGCCAAAAAGAGATGGGCGAGTGCTTACATTTTAGCTGAAGTGTTAGGCACGGCATAAAGTAAAATGTGAAAGTGGATTCATTCAGTAAGGCAATCTGATCACGGTTTTACTTATAGCTAGCTCTCTGTTCTATGTTTTGTAAAACTAAGATTGAAGAGAAACTGTACTTTTTCCATTGTGAAGTACTATAATCTGTGTAAGATCGGCTACAATCAGAAATGAGGCACTTTATAAGAGTAAATAGATATGTAGACTAAATAATATGATGCATTTTATATGTATACTGTATATTATTTTCTTATATTCCATTGTAAATGTATTATTTTATATTACAACTGTGTTTACTGTTATGCAAATGTGAAAACAAACTACAGTATATACGATGTTTCGTACAAAAGCTTGATTAAGCTATGCTGCAGTAAAATATACAGGTGTCTCAAAGCACAATACAAATGTCTTGTTATGCATTACGGTAGTTTTCACGGTAGTGAAAAAAAAACGGATTAAACCAAATCAAAAATTCACCCTTCTGTTGCATTTTAACTTGGAATAGCATGTGAATAGCGTCATCATATTCAATTTCAATATTCAGTATTTAATTTAGGTACATGTCCATGACAGATTTTGAGAAACACAAACTTTTAATAATGTGCTTGTTGTACTTGGAACTATTGGACTGAGGTGAACTGAATTATCGATTCAATATAATTATAACTATTATGGGATTGCTTAAAGGTTTGATCATCAAATGGGATTTTAGCTTGTTTTTATGTGTGCATTGACAAGTAAAGTGCCTATTGAGCAGATAGCTATATGATTTGTTTTACAGTTACAGGTTTGGTGTGGGAGAAATTTAAATGCAACAGTTGGGTTTATTTACAAATTGCAGTTGTTACTTTACAAAAATATGGATCTCACAAGATCGATGTAATTTGAAGTATTTTGGGCACAACTAAATACCAATTAATGCAGCCAGTGTGTGAGTGTAGAAGTGTTTTACTAAGTTTTACATTATACAAGTTTGTATGTGTGTGCGTGTGTGTGTGTAGTGTGTGGTTATGAGTGTGTGTAGTGTGTGTAGTGTGTGTAGTGTGTGTAGTGTGTGGTTATGANNNTCTGTGTGTGTGTGTGTGTGTGCCTTTGTGTGTGTGTGTTGCTCTGCGTGTGTGTTACTCTGTGTGTGTGTGTGTGTGTGTGTGTGTGTGTGTGTGTGTGTGTGCCATACTAAAAATGTATAAATAGTTTTTTTATTATTTAATCTTTGTAGTTTTTTTTTAACCTCTCTTACCTATATATAAACGTAAGACAGAGAATGAGTAGTGTGTATAAAGTATGAAAAATACTGTTGAAATCATAAGCATTCAATGGTGTCTCGGTACAGCAACCATTCTGCACCGATACTATAAACAGGTTGACACTTCTAATGCTTCCAAGGTAATTTGTTATGAAGGTTGTGTGTATTCAAGTAAGGAGTCCAGGTGTGTAAACTATGTCTGTCTGTAACTGAAAAAAACGCCTTTAAATGTAAAAACTGCTTGAGTAGAATGAGTTGAGTTGTATGAGGACTAGTCAAAATTATGATTTGTTTTTTTAAAGCAGTATTAGTCAATACATATTGTTATGCACACAAAGGGGTTTTTCTTCATAATTTATGTAGGAATACTATTTGGCAAAATTGTACAAAAAAACAAATCCTATAATAACATATTAAATTGAACTCTATTCATCTGATCTCTATTAAAACCTGCTGCCAAAACATGTTTTTTTCCTGGTAGGGGTGGGTGGGTGGATGGGCTGATAGTTTTTTTTTTCACGCTGAAGAACAGTTTGTAAGGAGAGCTGTGGACTTTTGGCACACGTCTGGGTAAGCAAAACAAGAGATGGTGAGGATCCATGCTTTCAAATGAGGTGGACTTGGAGTAGACTGTTCTGGTGGTCAAAACTTAGAAATAAAAAGAATAAGTAAAAAACAACAAATACTGTTGCCCACCGTTCCTAGGCTGAGAGCAGGTTCTGTCTGAGAAGTAGCCGTACACACAGTCTGAAAACCTTGAGGATCGCTAACAATCTGGAAAAAGAGAAAAGGTTATACAAAAGATTATTATATTCAGTATATACTAAAATATATATAAAATGTATATGTATATAATACAATTTGAATACAAAATCTGAATACAAAAGAGTAGTAAAATAATAATTACAAATAGTAATAATGATTAATGAGATTGCAATTATTTTTTTATTGTTCAAACTGCTTATCGAAGTTTACTTTCTGGAACAAACTTAGGGAGGAATTAGTAAGAAAAATAACTGTAAACACATTTGAATATTGCCCTGAAGGTGAAGCATTTAATTAAAAAAGGCATGGTTCGGGATATGAATTGCTGCTATCCCATGAATTAATATGTCATCCTCAATAAAGATATGTAATTCTGTAACTCTCAGGAGAGAGAGCTATAGCTGTAGGGAGAAGTAACTACTTTTAATAAACAAGCATAAATAACTCGCATGGGTTGCATTCAATAGCCAGATTTCCTAAAAATCAACGTTCCTTTTCTTATTCTAAACTCCTACCTTGAATATCTTTCCTACTGGTCTGGTGTGCTCTCAGTTCCTCAGACTTGTAGAAGTCAATACTGGCATAGGTGTTGAGACCTGTGCCAGCGGTGCTACCCAGGCCACTCGCTGCCATGTTGTAGGGGGCCAACGTATGCTCTACCCCGGCTTGGGGGCTCTCTGTCATGGCTAGGTCAAGGTCAATGTAGTTAAGGCCTTGTTCAGCAGAAAAGGAGGCAGCTTGGGGTGGCGGTACAGCAGATCCAGCCGCCTGCCCGCCCTCCCATGGCGAGCGGTCCCATCCTGGCCGATGGGCTGCTGCCTGGCTGCCCTCCGGGAAGAGGGGGGTCGAAGAAGACAATGAAGGAGTGGGCCCAAACGTGTCACCAGCACGTTGGTTTCTCAGACCCTGCGAGTCGCCTCTCGCCAGTCTGCTGCTCCTGCTGGGAGACGAGAACGACTTGTTTGGGGAAAAACCGAGGCTGGGATCTGGTTGAAATGGCGGTTGGCCGGAGTGAGCTTGGGATCTGGCCGTGATGTTAGAAGAACACTGATTGGGAGGATCTGGACCTTTGGGGATGTCCGTTGGAACGGAGGCATTTGTTCTGTAACTGCTGTGGCCTTCTGCTGCCAGGGGCGAGGACCTACTACCGCGACTGTCTCTGGACTTGGGGGAGACAGCAGGCGGGGTGCTGAATTTGGATCTGGGAGGGGTCCGTGGGGAGGAGGAGGACTTCCCGACATTTATAGTAACGTACTCAGCGGAGGTGGCCAATGGCACTGAGAAACTGCGTGACAGGTTCGTTGGGCTGTCCTGGCAGAGGGCCGACCGGTCCAAGGGCCCTAGGGTGCTGTGGATCACAGCCTGACCATGTCTGGACCCCGACCGACGCCGTTCTCTAAACTGTCCATCTTCGCCGAACGTGATGCTGACGTACTCACCGACGTTCTGAGAAACGGAGGGCTGTAGGTTCTCCTTGGCCCTGGGAAGAGTGTTCGCTTTGGACATGTCTGAAGATGCACTGAGAGGACGACCCCTCCTCTGCTGCTGTGAACTCTTACCGCTCGACGCGCTCTTTGGATGACAGCCATCTTTGGCACATGTTCCGTCCGTTCTTAATAGACTTAACCCTCTCCCTGCCACCAGGGCCTTGTCCTCCAGACTCTCACTGCTGGCCGAGCTGGAGGAGAAGGAGGAGGAGGACAAGGAGAGCGGACGGCCGCCTGCGGGACCTGCCGCCATCTTGTTCCTCTTGCTGTATGTCCCTCCACCCCCTCCTCTTCCACCTCCTGTCCCGGTGCCATCGTGGTTGCTGCCACCCTCTTTGCCTTTGCCCTGGTTCAGGTCCTCCTCGAAACGGGTGTAGAGGGTGTGTTGGTACGCTCTGGGCAAGGAGAAGTAGGAGTTGAACATCTTGGGCTGCAGGGGGCGCTGCTCGGGATGAGAGGGGGGTGTGCTGCAGGCTGAGCGGCTACTGTCAGGCGAGATGTTCATGTAGTCGCTGGCTGGACGGCTCTCCATACTGGACCGGCTCCCCCACTCCACGAGCCCCTGGAGTTCGGAGGATCCGCTGTTGGGGGACATGAGCATGTAGCCCTCGGAACTGGGCTGATGGATGGGCTGCGGGGATGACACGCTGTTGCTGGGGGTCATGGCCATGTACTCTTCGTCGACAGGGGGTTTACTGCCGGCGTCGGGTGTGCCTACTGAGAGAGAGAGAGAACCGGGTGGAGATGTCACTCCGCCCGGAAGCATCGACATGTAGCCGCTGTCTATCGGCCCCCTCGCCTCAGCATCGCCCCTGGCCTGGTTGACCCTCTTCCCCACCTCCCCTGACACATCCACCTGCCCCACTACCACCGGGACAGACCCTGGCTGCCTGTCCATCGTATTGTTGGGGCTGCGACACATGATGGCGTATTCTTCGTCGTCCTCCTCGTCTTCATCTTTCCGATGTGGCCCGAGGCGGTCGTGGGCGGCCGAGGGCAGGGAAGCCCTCTTGCTAAGCAGTCTGCGTTCGGCCTCACACTCCCTGCTAGAGGAGCGCCGCAATATCCGCCGGCCTTTGGAGCGGTGACCGGAAGCGAGAAGTCCTTCTCTCTGTCCCATGACTATATAGCTGGCGGGGCCGTCACCGTGTCCATGATGGCCACTCATCATGCCATGTGATGTGCCAGGTAAATTGGGCACTATAAGGGAGTGTTCACCCGGACTAGACCCATACTCGTCTGAAGACCCATAGTCACTAGGGGACCCCGAGACAGAGACTCTCTGAGGGGCGCGGGGGTAGGAGCAGATGGCCATGCCCCCCACTGCCGCCCCAACTAAGCCACACTCTGAGCCATGGCCGGAGCTGGAGGACAGGCTGGGGGCCGGAGATGGGGTTGGGTTGGGCGTGTATCGAGCCAGACTGAGGGTGATCTTAGCGGGCGTTGGGGCCCGTGTGGGCTTGGGCCTCAGCGTGGGTGTAGTAGAACAGGAACTATTAAGGCTTGGGCTGGAGCTGGCCCATGTCCCCTTGCCACAGGCCCCGCCCTCCTCCGACCTGGCCCCGATGCTGGCCGTCCGCGCCCTCGGGAACCCGTGGCGAGATGTGGGCGAAGTGCTGGTGCTGCTGCCTCCCGTGCCTGAAGTCTCGGTGCGGGCTCGTCTGGAGAAGCCCACCTGGCTCGGGGGCGGGTTGGGATGGTGGCGGCGGCTTGGGGCGCTGATGGGGTTGGACGCCGTGCCGCCCCCGCACGACGTTCCCACGGACTGGGACTTGCTGCGCTGCCGAAACTCCTCGCTCAGCGCCTTCATGGCCTCCAGCAGCGTCTCGTGCATGTGCTGCGCCACGACCGAGTCCTCCACCTGCATCCAGAACTCCCCCGGGCCCGTGACGGCGGAGCGGCCCACCTCGATGAAGAAGAAGTTCTCGGAGTGGCCGCACCTGCGAACGTTCATGAGCTGCAGCACCACGGAGGCCACCTCGGAGTTGAGTTTGACGAAGTTGACCGTCTTGTCGGTCAGGCACAGCCGGTAGATGCCCACTAGGTTCCTGGCGTGACCCAGGCCCTTGGGCCACACCTTGACCTGCCACACCTCCTTGAAGGTGGGGACCGGCGAGGGGGAGCTGCACTCACCGCTGCTGCCCCAGTCGTCAGGGGTTTTAACTAGAACACAATCCAGAGAGAAGGAGAATTACTGAAAAATGACTAGTAATGGCTGGTTGTACAACATGATGGTGGACGCATCAGTACACTGTAGTAAAACAATTCACAACAATGGCGTGATAAAATGCATCAAATCATGTTCTTTTAAATGATCAAAGTATTTATTTCATCGTGTTAACCAAAAGGCCTGCGTGCTGTTTCTGCCAAAATATGTTTACCATAGGTGCTTGAGATTTAAGTTATTGTTGTTTGACGATGTGTGACATTTCTACAGAATATAGGATAACTATAGATTCATAAGGTAAATGATGCTAACCTACCATGGCAGTGTGGCTTAGTTAAATGTTAGTTAAATGTAACTGTAATTCAAATGGCTACATTTAAAGCAAATACATTTTTAAATATGCCTACATAATAATAAATACATAATAATAATAATAATGATAATAATAATCACAATAATAATAATTGTTGTTGTTGTTATTGTTATTATTATTATTATTATTATTATTATTATTATTATTATTATTATTATTATTATTATTATTATTATATCTGTCCCATAAATGTAGTAGGCCCCTATATGCGTAGTAGGCCCCCTATATATAAGGCAAATACACAAAAAAATAACCCGCTGTTGTGACAGTGGAATAACCACGGCGGTGTAGGCCCACCACAACACTAGTCTGAGACCGTGAAGAACCAGAACCAGAACCCACCGCCACCCATAACGTAAACACGCGAGGAGCGGACGGGAGCGGCGCAGCGCCGCGTCTCCCCCCTGGCGGCAGCACCGTGCTGGTATGTAGGTTAAGCTGGAGCCGTGCAGAAAAACAACAACACACACAGGCTCCTGCAGGGGGGTCCAGACCAGGGACCAGGGGGGGGCAGACTAGGGACCAGGGGGGTCCAGACTAGGGACCAGGGGGGTCCGGACTACCGCTGCACGACGCATCCATCCGTCTGCGCGCTGCAAAACACCCCGCATGCGAAGCGCGTCGTGGATTATGACGACCAACGCGATGCGTTCACGTGAAAACGAGTCGGAGGAGAGAGAGGATCCGCAGCGCGTTGCTATGGATGCTGCCGCCCATCGCTGCCCTGATGGGGGCCTGAACCACTGATCCACCTCCCGGGTTGAACACATGCATTCACCCAATACACCACCCTAGACCCCACATCCACCACCCTACACCCCACATCCACCACCCTACACCCCACATCCACGACCCTACACCCCACATCCCTACACACCACATCCACGACCCTACACCCCACATCCACCACCCTACACCCCACATCCACCACCCTACACCCCACATCCACGACCCTACACCCCACATCCACCCCACAACCAATCGACCCTACACCCCACATCCACGACCCTCTACGACGATATAGCCCATGCACATCTTGCACATGCATTTGGGGTGGAGGTGGGTGGGTGGGGGGGGGGCGACTGCATGGTTGAAACGCAGCAGCACGGTGTGTGCATGCGTGTGCATGCGTGTGTGTGTGTGTGTGTGTTTGTGGATCACCAACACAACCAAACTCCCCCCACCACCCCACCCCTGAAACCCACATCCCAACGTGGTTCCCCCCTCATCCCCATATAGACTCACAGTGGCACTGGAGGTCCAGCATGGCCTGGTACCACTCGTCCTGCGCCTCCTCGGTGTCGGCGGCCACGGCGAAGCTCTCGCCGCGCGTGTACAGCACCACCATGTGCTTGTTCTTGGAGTCGGCCCGCTTGTTGATGGTGAGGCACGTCTCCAGGTCCAGGCTCCGCTTCGGCACCGGAGACTTGCTGCGGAACTTCTTCTCGTTCTCGTAGTACTCCAGGCGCGCCGGGCCGCGCGCCGACGCCGCCCGCAGCACGAAGAAGCGGCGGTGCATGGACTTGTGCTTGCGGAGGTAGCCGCTCTTCTGCACGTCCTCGTAGCTCTGGTGATGATGGTGGTGCTGATGCTGAGGATGCGGATGATGCTGATGCTGAGGATGCTGTGGGTGATGCTGATGCTGCGGCGGCTGCGGCTGCGGCGGCTGCTCTCCCGCTTGGTTCTCCATGGCAGGCAGGGCGGCAGGGGAGGGTGAGGGATGGGAGGGAGGGAGGGTGAGGGATGGGAGGGTGTTTTTTTTTTTTTGATTTGTCAAAATCCGTCTTTGCAGAAAAACAAGTGCCCCCCCCCGCGTCCATCCGTGTATCGATTATTAATCCATTATCTCCACGATATCCGCCCCCCCCCCCCCACCACCAGTGCCCACGTCGAGGCGTAGGCTGTCCACCGTGCGTGTGCGCGCGTCCGTGCGTGCGCCAGAATCAGCCCGACCATGTGTTGTATCTCATATCATAGTAGACTCTATACTGTGGATACACTGGCGGCGGCGCGCACGACGTCCTCCTCCTCCTCCTCCTCCTCCTCCTCCTGGTCCTGGTCCTGGTCCTCCTCCTCCTCCTCCTCCTCCTCCTAGTCCTACCCAGAGCCTACCCAGCAACAGCCCTACGGTCCTCTCACGGCGGTATTACAGCACGTCGCCACGCTGCTCCTCCACCTGGCCGCTCCTCTTCCTCCTCCTCATCGTCGTCGTCGCCTTCCTCCTCCTCCTCGCCATCAGACGGACGCCCGCGCGCATGTCGCGGAGATAACGAGGGTGCGCGGGCACGAGATGCTCGCGCACGCCGGGAACGCGGCGCGTTGAGAGGGTGTTGACGCGCAAAAGACGAGACGCGCGTCGGCGGCGGCGCGCAGGCGGAGCACGTGGTCCGTCTGGGGGATAAATTAGATATCCAATCACGTCGTTCATTATAGGCCTGTGTGTTACAACGTGTGTGTGTGTGTGCGTGTGAGTGTGTTTGTGTGTGTCTGTCTGAGTGTGTGTGTGTGTGTGTGTGTGTGTGTGTGTGTGTGTGTGTGTGTGTGTGTGCGCGCGCGCACATGCGTGTTACACTTTCTCAACATGTTCCAAAAATGGTTTACTTAAAGGTCAATGGTAAACGTTTCATCAACAGCACTAAAACTCATTTAGGCCTATTAACAGAAATGAAGAGGGATCTCATTTTTAAAATATGACATTATTATATGTACTATTATACTGTTATTATATGTAACAGTATCATTTCAAGTTCAAATCTCCACAGACCGGATCAACAGCTTGTATAAACTACCCAGAAAGGAGACTATCCCATAATAGTTAGAAGGGTTTTCCCCCAGTTCCTCTGAGCTGATGTTTCAGTTGAAGTAACGGCGGAGATGTTCCTTCTACTGACCTGGAGGCTTTTTCCTCAAAGTGTTCCCGCCTTTTAATTCTCCCCCAGTAGGCCGAGCGAGAGAGCAAGAGACGGTCGCTTTCAATTAGTCTCACGTATAGATTTCTATAAGTCATCGCAGGTACGATTTATTAGTCAGGTTTTCCTTTTCAGGTCTCATATACAGGGTTCAACCAAACATGCAACAACGCATTATTGATCAGCGATCGGTAAAGTCAAAGTCAGTTCATGGTAATATTGACGATGTGTCGGCCTACTTCATATTTAAATCTAACCTTTCATCAGAAAATCACATCACAGTGTTAATATCCATCTACTGATCAGTCACATCAACAATCGTCAATCTTTTTTTTCTGAGACAAAGAAAAATAAATTGATAATGTGTTTCTTTAAACAAAGCAGTGCGTTTGAAATGTGGGCCCAATTTTACAATTGTATTTGGGGTACAATTTCAGATACTCAGATCCAATACTCAAATTTGAATGCTAAACTGCTAGCCTACTAAAGGCTAATAACGGCAACAATAATATTAAAGGACCCAGGTGTGAAATGTTTTTTTCAATGTAAAACACTTCAATCTAAACATTGATAATATAGCTCACATGTTTATGCTTATTTTCATGATATGTTCAAATGATTGCAGTGGGAATATAAGAGAAATTTATAAAAACAAACCATACCTATCCTTATTTAGGAATTGTAAAATGCTAACAATGCAAAACGTTTCCATAGTAATTGCTGAGTCGACAAAATCTTTGGTGTGTTATTCACAAACTCCTCCTCCCGGCATTTCTACAAAGCATGAATAAATATATACAGTACATACATGGGAGAGTTATTCTTCTGTACATCTTCCCTTTTTGGAGATTGATATTTAAAATCTTTATTTTTGCAGGACTGTAAATTCCGGGTTTGATGCCCATTTATTAATCACATGATTTTTAATCATGGTTGCGGAGTGATATAAAGATTATTATATGATGATTATATTCAAATATAATCATCTTCTCAGAGCAAATTTAGATTTTGGCGATCCCAAGCAGGGTTATTGGTTTGTATGACTTCTTTTTAATTGTAAATTATTTTTCAAACAACTTTTTTTTGTTTTGTTTTCAGAATGCGACTCCATGCATTTTAACTGAATAAGTGAAGAATATGCTTTTCTTTCTTTTCATTCACACACATATTCCTTCAGCCATTCACTAAATGAGTTTCTGTTCTTGTAGTTGGTGGCAGCGAGGCGTTGCACCCTCCACTAGCTCATGTTCTTCTGCCGGTCCAAGAACTTCTGTCTTCTGTCCGGAGGAATTTCATCCAAGCTGATACCGTGATTACTCGCCCTGTGATGACAAGAAGACATATTTACACACAGTCACAGGTGTACCAGGTCTACCTGGAGGGTCGTAGGGCAGGACAGTCAAGTGGGTGAGCGTGTTCCTCTCCCAGCCAAAAGGTTCTGGGTTCGAACACCCAATGTCCACAGTCTACAGGTAGGCATCCCTGAGCAAGATACCTAACCACCCCTACCTGCTCCTTAATGAAAAATCATTTTCCCCAATAAGTGGCTTTGGGTAAAAGCGTGGGCCGAATGTGTTCTTACCCCGGTGTGAGGTCCGGTGGGATGGGCAGCGGCTTGATGAAGTCATTCTTGCCTACCAGCCAGTAGGTGTTTTCTACTCCTTTACCCTGAACACAGACACACAGTAGAAACCCACGATGGTCACCCCTGCTGGATGGCAGTCTACAAACCCACGATGGGTACACCTGCTGGATGGCAGTCTACAAACCCACGATGGGTACACGTGCTGGATGGCAGTCTGCATATGCTGTCGAATGTTTCCTCACCTTCAGCTCTGTCATGCCTCTTACTGCGATTTTGTAGCCAAGATTCAACTCGTTCAGGACATCCACTGTGCTCTGGTTGACGTGGATTCTGTAAGCTGGTGGGGGGGGGGGGGGATCAAAGCTTCAGGCCAACGTAATACTTTGGGAAATGCCTCTCAACTGGTTTTTGATAGAAGAAGATTAACTTTATTAATCCCACATTGGGGAAATTCGTTTATCACTCAACACACACACACACACACAGGCCTGAAATGCATGCACACACACAAATACAGACAGGCCAACAGACATGCAAGGAGAGATGTGATAGGCTGATTTGATAGGCTGCCACGTAGCGGCGCCAGGGGTTCGGTGCCTTGCTCAAGGGCAACTCGGCAGCGCCCAGGAGGTGAACTGGCACCTCTCCAGCCACCAGTTCACGCTCCATACTGTGGTCCGTGCTGGACTTGAACCGGCCAAGTCTCTATGGACTGAGCTACTGCCGCTGTAAATATATATTAGACCACTTGGTAGCAGTAGAACAATTCACTGTCTATATTTTCAATCTATTTCCTCTTACCTTTTTTAATTAATGGAATATGCATTCATATATGCATAAACTCAAACGCAAATAAGGAATACCACAAAACCAAAGAAAAAACAAAAATAAAATTGAATAATCACTCTTCTGTTCACAATTGGTCTATTGCAAGTTAAATATCACTTAAAATGGTATGATCACCTGGGATTTTCAACAAAATATTATGTGTAATAGCTATAGCAATTACACATAATATTTAGCAATAGACTATGAGTGAACTGTTTTTGTGTGACATTGATGCCGTCTTGTAGCGTGGAAGGGCACATAAAGGGCATTTCAATTAAAAACTCAATTCAGCGACTAATTCGACTGATGGACTTAAGGGATTACCAAGGTCTGCTAAAGGGTTAGCCTAACCTAACCCAAACCCTAAACCCACTTTAGCCCAGAGCTGCGTGGACGCATTCTGCCACACCACTACTCGCCCTTTACAGCAGTACTTAAACAGGAAAGGTCTGGGACTCACGCAACCCTGTGGACTCCATTCGGGAAGCTGTGTTCACAGTGTCTCCAAACAGACAGTACCGAGGCATGGTGAGGCCCACAACACCAGCGACCACCGGGCCTGGAGACACGCACACGCGCACACACACACACACGCACACACACACACACACACACACACACACACACACACACACACACACACACAC
>JAOPJH010000124.1:2701573-2721153 GCA_027122575.1 Merluccius polylepis | reverse complement strand
AGAATCTATGTGAATAAAAATATGGCAACCGTTGCAATAAAGACTTCCTTCTTATGGACACACACACACACACACACGGACACACACACACACTCAGGTAAACGTAATTCTTGTTTGGAAAATAAAATAGCGTCGCGTCGTTCGCGCTTCGCCCAAGAGGGGGAAAAAAAACAAGTCAACAGCTGGAGGCAAACAGACAGACATGCGCCACGATACAGACCGATACACACACCGATACACACACCGATATGCACACCGCGATATACACACCGATATACACACACCGCGATATACACACCGATATACACACACCGATACACACACCGATATACACACCGATATACACACACACACACACCGATATATACACACCGATATACACACTGCTATATACACACCGATATACACACTGATACACACACCGATATACTGTATATCGGTGTGTATATTGGTGTGTATATCATATACACACCGATATACACACATCGATACACACACCGATATACACATCGATACATACACCGATATACACTCACGATAATACACCGATATACACACTATACACACCAATATACACACTGATACACACTGATACACACACACACCGATATAGGCTACTGTATATCGGTGTGTATATCGGTGTGTATATCATATACACACCGATATACACACCGATACATACACCGATATACACTCACGATATATACACCGATATACACACTGCAACACTGCAATCACAGTCAACATTCATAATAATATTCATACAATAGTCCCCATGGCCCAATGTGTTTATATAATTATATATTTGTTTTAGTTTTTTTATTTCTTTATTTATTAAAATGTATTTATTTATTTATTTATTTTCATCTGATTTATTTCGTCGACACTGCGAATAGTATATTTACCTTTTATACCCCTACGGTTTTTTTATTTTTGTTTTTATTCCTAGTTGTATTTACTGTCCAGGATTGGTATCTGATATTTAGATCCTAGTCCGTCGTGTTTCCGATATGCGTTCACCTTAGGTTATCGCAAATACACGCTCTTCCCCCCCCCCCCCCCCCTTGTGTCACATGACGTGGTCCACACATGGCCGGTGGGGGGGGGGCGGGACAGACACGCCCCTTCCCTGGGACCGGAAGGAGAGAGCAGCTGCTGTTCGCTGGGTCTGGGTTCCCCCGGCTCATGGTCGGACCTGGTGAGTGGAGAGACCCAGGGACGGGTCTCTTTTCTGTCAGCTGTAACATACCTGTGATCTGTTGTTCCCTCTATCTGTGGGTCATGCTGACTCTGACGTGCAGCTGCAGACCGGCTGGGGGGGCGGATCCGCTGCCAGGAGGTCAAAGTGCTCCACACACCCACATACCCTGGACCTGAGCTGATGAGTCCACAGAGACCAGCACACACCCTGGACCTGAGCTGGTGAGTCCACAGAGACCAGCACACACCCTGGACCTGAGCTGGTCAGTCCACAGAGACCAGCACACACCCTGGACCTGAGCTGGTCAGTCCACAGAGACCAGCAGACACCCTGGACCTGAGCTGGTCAGTCCACAGAGACCAGCACACACCCTGGACCTGAGCTGGTCAATCCACAGAGACCAGCACACGTCCCTTCAGGTAAAAGCAAACATATTAACTGTCCAGTTGTTGTTGTTTTGTGTCCTATGGACATGCTATGGTCATGATGATGATGAAGTGAGATTTTTGTCAGTGACATGTTTTATAATTCAGTCAATAAAATGATTAATTTATTGAGCCCTTATGTATCCTACTGTGCTGTGTGTATGCAGGCTTGGGCATGAAGGTGTTGTCTATTAAATATCTTCACAAATATGATGATTCAAAAATATGATTTTAAGATTGACGTGAAGTGAATTTGTTAATTTCGTGAAGTCTTCAGCGGAAGTCTCTAATCTCCGTCTCACTTACGCCAAAGTCCAGTTCAGTGATGCAAGATGACGTGATGATATCACAGCCGTTATCTTGGTCAAGATAACGACACATCTAACAACTTCGCACCGCTTGCCTTCAAGTCACTTTTGCATTACAGTGTGAAGAGAATAAACCAATAACAACAAAACGGGGACTTGACATGACAGTATTATGGTACGGCCCGCAGGTCCCGCCATGAAGCAAGACAAGACCCAGTGGAAACTCTTCCTGGAGACGCTCAGCGCCGTGCAATCGGAGTTCACCTTCCTCCTCCTCGGTGAGACCCCCCCCACCCCCACGTATCTCCACCGTTTCTCCAAAACCGAGTCTGACTTTAAACATTGTTGTTTTTAAAAAGAAATATAGAAATATTTTACAATTGTGCTCCGCAAAATCTCATGTCCCTTTACATGGATGACCTCATCACCGACCCCAAGGAGTGAGCTGTCTGAGCCTGGTGGTGTCCCTCATGTTCACCTCCCTGTGGCCGCTGCCTGTGCTGTACTTCGTGTGGCTGGTGAAGGACTGGTACACTCCGGAAAGAGGTTTGCCAAGCTGTTGTTGTTTGTTTGTTTGTTTGTTTGTTTGTTTGTTTCTCATCATACCAAAACAAAATGGCTTTATTGATACGGTGCATCTAAAAGGTGTTCACTACTACACTGTCACCACTAGGGGGCAGAAGAACCGAGTTCATGAGGAACTGGCGAGTGTGGGGACACTTGCGGGACTATTTTCCAATCAAGGTATGATGATGATGATGATGAAGATGAAGATGATCTCTTATCATTTAGTTCTACATTCACACAAGGCTATACTCAAGCATCTGGTGTCCATGTGTCATGTGTGTGTGTGATGAATTAAATAAATGCTTGCCTTTGTGTTTACCTCGTTCAGCTGGTGAAGACCGCCGAGCTGAGCCCCAAGAAGAACTACATCCTGGGCAGCCACCCGCACGGCATCATGTGCGCCGGCGGCTTCACGTGCTTCAGCACCGAGAGCTGCGGCTTCGCCGAGGCCTTCCCCGGGATGCGCTCCACCCTCGCCGTGCTCACCGGCCTCTTCCGCATCCCGCTCTTCAGGGAGTACATCATGAGTGCAGGTATTCGTACGGGCGATAACGGGCCAAACTGAATAATGACCCCACCCACCCAAACCATGAAAGCAGTTATTTAGTTTGACAACAATCGTAAACATAAATCGCGCCATGTTTATGTAGGAAAACCCTGTAACGTGATTCATTATATACAACTGAGAGACGGGTGTGTATATAGAGATAGATATCCTGATGGAGAGATGGGTTAATACATTTTTGATGTGTACAATTCTGACTTAATTGCTCCGCAAGCATAGTGAAAAATGTGGTATTTGTGTGTGAACTCAGTTCAGGCCACATTGCAGGGGAAGCGGTGCTTTACAACCTCGTTTCGTAATCGGCGCTGATAAGACAGCCACTGCTTTGTCCCCCCGTCCATCACATCTACAACCGGTTGCCACTTTGTTAGGGTATACCTGGAAATCACCTGGAATTAGCCAATCACGTGGCAGCAGAAAAGCTTGAAGCCGCCTTGGTCAACAGGTTTCAGACGTCAGAATGACGGAAGAAATGCGGAAATGTGGAGTCATTTTCTCACACAACAGTCTCTAGAGGACAGAGAATGGTGTGAAAAACAAATCGACATTAAAGCGTTAAAAACAACTAAATGAATAGTTAATGATAGGGGGGGGGGGGCTTGTCTGGCCAGCTGGATGGTGCTGGTTCAGTCCCTGGCTCCTGCTAAGTGCCCCTGAGCAAGACACCTAACCCTAACTGACGGGCTGTTCCCTTGCACGGTCGACGCTGCCATCGGTGTACGAATGGGTGAATGTGAGGCAATCATTGTAAAGTGCTTTGAGTGGCCGGATAAATGGCGTCCGTTTACCATGCAGCTAATAAAGTGGCCACTTAGAGCAATTTGTATAACGGAAAAAAAACAAACACATATCCACCTTAACCCTCACCTCTTGGAGAGCTGCCTCACGCAGACAGTATAGAAACAACACATGTACATGACCTGTGACCTCCGCTGTCCTCTCTGGCCAGGCCTCCTCCCCGTGAGCAGAGCGAGCCTCGCTCACGTGCTCACCAAGAACGGTAAAGGCAACGCGCTGGTGATCGTGATCGGCGGCGCCGAGGAGTCCCTGTCCTCCTCGCCCGGGGTCCACACCGTGGTCATGAGGCAACGCAAAGGATTCGTCCGGATAGCGCTGGAGTACGGGTGAGGCCCCCGAAACACACCGCACACTTCTCCTGGGCCGGCAGTCTGGGCTGTGGGTTCTGGTCTCAATGGTCTTAGACCGCCTCTGGGGTCTTTCCTGTCTTACACACCCCTTTGCACCCCGTGGTTTGAACGCGTTGTTTTAGATGCATTTTCCATTTTAACCACTAATCTGTTATTTAATTTATATGCATTTTGTTTTAATTTATTTTATTTAGTCAAGTAACCCGGTCACTTTTGTTTGAAAAGTTTTTCAAAAGGTGCAATGTCAAGTTCTATCATGGCAAACAACCAAGCTGTCATAAGACTTAAAACAGGGACTACAGATGAAAAATAGTTTGTATAACTAAATCTGGTACATTTACATGTCATGGACGTGTTGATTAATGTACACTGTCCCTTTTAAATAAATAAATAAACACACAAATTACAGGGCACCTAAAAATGACTCATGCAGAGACGTTGAGACATACAATAACAATAACCGCCTTTGGCCTCGGTTGCACCCGGCGTTTCAATTTGACTCGTAAAGTCAACCCGAAACGCGGAGTTTCCCCCCCCAAGCCCCTTTGTGGTCGTCCTCAGGGCTGACCTGGTGCCGGTGTATTCGTTTGGGGAGAACGAGTTGTTCCGCCAGGTGATCTTCTCGGAGGGCAGCGTGGGCCGCAGGGTGCAGGACCTCTTCAAGAGGCTGATAGGCTTCGCCCCGTGCGTGTTCCTCGGGGACCGCTTCGCTCTGCTGCCCTACCGGACGCCCATCACCACCGTGGGTAAGTTGAGCACCCGTTGCACAAGAACCCAATGTAGTGTATAATCTTTTTCTAGCTTTTTATCCAAAGCGGCTTACATTGAATCGGCACGCGTCATTAAGGAACAGGAAGGCTGCCCCCTACCGTAACCGCATTTCCGTCCCTCTGGTTTCAGTCGGAGCGCCCATCGCTGTGCCGAAGCGCGTGGTCCCTACGACGGAGGAGGTGGACCACTACCACAGCCTTTACATGCAGTCGCTGTCCAACCTGTTCCACGAACACAAGGTCAGCTGTGGACTCTCCGAAAGCCACGAGCTGCAAATCATTTAGAGGACGACCCGCGCAGGGATAACCAGACTTTCTCACAAGCTGCCTTCGACCGTGGGACTGCTTCAATGTGACAGCCCTGCCCCGATTAAGTGAAGAATTTACCCTGTAGCAATAGAGCGGCTCTCCATAGGCGCCTGGTCTCCTGGTTCGCGACACCGGATCTGAGAAAAACGTCTATGCACCAAACTACGTTTTTAAAAAATAATTCTGCACAAATCGTTACCGGCTGCCCTGTTGTTTACATGTTTCCAGTGCAGTGTGCATATTTTTACGTGTTGTTAAAAGGTTCCCTACAAGTCAGAATCTATGTGAATAAAAATATGGCAACCGTTGCAATAAAGACTTCCTTCTTATGGACACACACACACACACACACACACGACAAATCAATGCTGTAATGGGGCTTTTAATTCTTCAGGAACTACATTACATCAGTGGGAGGAAAGGGGTTAACCTGATACACACAAAATGAGTAAAATGATTGAAAAAAAGGGAATCGATTGAATGGATTAGAAAAACTCTACGTCATCTGGCGCGTCCAGGTCCCGATACTCCACCACGTTGCGCGGGTCGCCCCGGGACATCCTGCGAGACCAGAGACGGACAGTGTGTTTGAGAGCAGAACGCGTCTCCTCGCCTGGGAATGACTCGTGGGGATTAGGGCTGGGCAATATATCATGTTATATCCAATATCGTGATCGGAGACTAGATGTCTTCGGTTTTGGATATCGTGATACGGAGTAAGTGTTGTTTTCCTGGTTTAAAAAGGCTGCGTTACTGTAAAGTGGCGAAATAAATGAGAAAATACAAAAATAGGCTTTACCATGTGGTTATTTTAGACTGGAAAACATGCTATATCATGATGTGTATGATTGGAGATAAATAAATGACCTATAGGGCCGTATCGCCCAGCCCCAGTGTGGATGGTGGGAGGAGAACAGAGGTGATCCTTACAGTGGTTTTTACCTGTTGTTGCGGTGCTTCCCTGGGTATCCACCGGGGCCCCGGAAGCCATCATAGTTCCCCCGGCCCCCCGGCCCTCCTCCGCCGCCGCCTCCTCCTCCTCCTCCGCCGCCGCCTCCTCCTCCTCCTCCTCCCCCGCCTCCTCCTCCTCCCCCGCCTCCGCCTCCGCCCCCGCCGTACTGGTTGGGGGGGTACGCAGGGCCGCCTAGTGGGCCAAGAGATTTAACATTACAAGTCTGGTTGGTGTCATTAACAACTAGGGATATGATTTAATATTAACGTCTTTGAATGGTATATCATCATGAAATGAAGATATTGACTTATCGTGAAACATGAGTATAGTAGTCTTATAGTATAAATGAATTACAATAAGAAGATATGCTCTTAAAATTATCAAATATGAGGTTTGAAATGTCAATGAGGAAGAGAAAAACTAGTTTTAGTTTGATACCATACTTTAAATTCCCATATGTTTCAATGTAATGACCGTTAGACTGTTTAGAAGCATATCGTGATATTTATCGATATTGTGTAAAATCCCCCAGAATTATCGTGAAAATAAATGTTTCCATATCACCATAAAGACTGTGCCCTGTGACGTGGTAGGAAGAGGCTGTCGTATGATCTCATCATTACCGCTCATAAATTATGTAATTCTGTGAGCCGAAGCGAGCTGGACAACTAAACAGTTATTACAATTGTCCTATTCAGCATGCAACACAAGATCTACCGTTCATTTTAATACCGCCACTTACATACTAGCACAATTCATTAGTAATTAATAAACCACAACATAAATAATATATTGGATGCAGACATCAGTGAATACCCTAAAGCATCCATTAAGGGTTGTGGTCTAACCACTGTCCTGCCATCAGTCAACCGCTCCAAAAGGAGGATGTTGATGGTGGACGAACATGAACCCTGATTATTTGGGTGAAGAGTGAGGTCACGATTATAAAAGACCATTATTCATTGATGTTATGGGAAAATAACGATTTGAATGTCAATTTTGGCACAGAATACTTCAATATCTCTGAAACAAGTAAATGCTTTCTTTAGAGTTGACTAACGTTAGCTCAACCGCAAGCTCTGCGTGTTGTAAAGGCAGAGCTTTGGCGTGTGTGCGAAACCGAGACGCTCGCCTTCAAGCGGCTCCCGCTCAAAAAAGTTCTACCAGAATCGCTTTGTGTCGATTTCCTGGTATTTATGATCGTGGGAATCCCAGATCGTAATCACGATCAAACATCGATTCATCGACCAGCTCTATTGGCCAGTGGACCTCTTCATCTAGGTTCACATCAGGTTTATATGCAACAGTTGACATCCAGACAGGCCTACCTCCAAAGCCCATGACAGGCGGTCGAGGCTGGCCGAAGCTCATGAGCCCTTGTGGCCCCTGGGGGGGGAACGGCATGTTGGGGACCAACAAACCTGGAGAGCATCATTCACATTTAGTACATTTTCCTAATATCCAATGCAACTCACAGGCGAGGCTGAGAATCAACAAAACACACCGTCGATAGCAATTAACACAAAAAAATGGATGCACAATCAGGTTTTCTAAAAAAAAATCAACTGGACAGAGTAGTGAGAAGTCGAAACAAGACATTAGGAGAGTCTGAGCCGCTAGAGCACAACATTGATCTATAATCCGAGTGCGTCTCAAACAAGATTTTAAATGGGCTGGATGAGAAACTGATTACTTAAGAGCGCCCCCAATTACTTCACAATCCCAACTGGCAATGAGGCGGGACGCCAAAGGGCTTTCCTCACCTTGTCCCGGGCCTGACAGAGGGGGCAGCTTCATCTCTGGCAGTGAGGGTCTCTTGGCATCCATGAGGAAGTTGTTAAAGAAGGTCACCTCCTTCTTCACTTCCTCGATCTTGTCCCCATGCTTGTTCAAGATGTGCTTGCGCACAAACTCCGGGCCCTGGACGGTACGTTACAATTAGAACAGAAGCTTGGCGATAATCGAGCAGATTCACATTCTGCCTGAGCTTGTTGAAATATAAACCGCAAAATTGATGCTATACATAGCTGCCATTTCTATTTAGTCATTTAGCCGACAGTTTTATCCAAAGCGACAGTCAATTCAAATACATGCCTTTAGGTATTGGGGATTTATGCTAGTACCTGTAGGCTGGGAATCAAACACCCTACATCCACCACTACATCTACCTTGCCAATAACTCCTTAGCATGCTGTGCTGCTAACCCGTGTGACCACCGCCAATGTAACCCACCTTGCTACATCGCAGGCTACATATACATGGGGCTGGGCAAAAACTATCGTTCATCATCCTTGAATGGTTGAATGGTAACTTATTGTGATACGTTTTATAGTAAAGATTAATAACGCTGAGATATGCTCTTAAAATGATCAAATAAGAGGTTTGAAGCATCAGTGAGAAAGGAAAACTAGTTTTAGTCCGATACCATACTTTAAATTTCCATATACATCAAACGCCCAGCCCTACCTTGAACTTCTTGCCACTCAGCGGACACAGCCACTTGTCTTTGCCCAGCTCCTGGGTGTTGGCCGACACAAACTTCTCCACCTCCTGCTCGGGGTCCTTGCGGCCCATCTTGGACGCCTCGTCCTCAGACAGCACCTCCTTCGAGTTGAACAGCGGGCCCAGCTTCTCCTCCACCATCTTCTGCCACTGGCTTACTGCAAACAGGGAAATATAGTAGATGGATGTTAAAACCATTCTAGTTTGTTTAAAGTCAAACTTGTTTCATTGACCATTTACTCATTTAGCTTTAATCCAAAACAAGGTGTACATGTCACGGGTGCGCATGTAGGGGGGGTTCAGGTGTATCGTCTAGGATGCCTACAGGTAGGACTAAGGACATTGGGAACCTTTCGGCTGTGAGTCCAACACCGTAACTCCTACTGACTGTCTATCCTGTCCCCGTTTAAAGAGCCCCTATTTTACCACCAGAGTTGAGTGTGACGCCTTTTTTTTTTTTTTTTTTAATCTGCTAGTGACATCACAAGTGGGAGTGTCCACCCAGATGTATGAAGACTAGATCAGTCTACCAGTCTACCGGCCTACCCTGTGGACTGTACCAACTGGTGGGCGTACCATCCCTCATACATCTGGGTGGGCGCATTTTCAAATGGCTTTGTAATGGCTAATCACACTCACACCTGGTGGTAAAATATGGGACCTTTAAACATAGCAACAAAAAAAAGAAGAAAACAAGTGTCGGGGTGAGGCGGACCTTCGCCTTGCGTGACGCGGTTGGGGGGGATGGGTCCTCGAACGTGGATCATGCCACAGCGGTTGGGCATGATGTCCTCGCTGGGGTATTCGCAGGTGTTGTAGTAGTCGATGGAGTGGACGATGCGCAGGTACAGGAGCAGGCGGTCCAGGACCTGGAGCCGGTTGAGAGAGGAAGCGCTCACATTTTCACATCAGCCAACAGGTTCTTCATAAAACAGATAATTCCGGCCCTTGATTTCGATTGGCTCAAAGCAGTTGTAAAATGACTCACATACCTGTGTGACCACATCCAAATTAGACCTATCCGTTCAAAAACTGGGCAACCAATAGGATAGGCCCATTTCATCACGTGTTAATATCGTGACATAAACAGGTTTTCTCAGATCATCACGTGACCCTGCTGCTGTGTTAACATGACATGACTTCTCTGAAAGGTACGGCGCCGTAACAAATCCGTCACGCTGTGCAAAGACCTATAGTGGGCGTGACGATCCACCCACCCTGGCCAGCTTGTCGTCCCTCTCCACGGGCGTCTCGGAGGGGTTGCCCTCCTTGGGGCCTTCGTCCGAGTCTCCTCCGCTCACGCTGCCAAGGAGCTCCTCCTCCTCGGCGCTCACCTCCTCGATCAGGTAGTCTGTGATGTTCTTCATGATGGGGTTCTGAGCGGGCAACTTGAGGAGCGCAGGAAACACGACATGGTTATGCTGGATTTAACCACAGATGATTTCCTGTATTATTCAGGTCATGTTTCTTATTCTTGGTAAGAACTTGTGAGCCATATCAAATATCCATATCAATATGCCATAAAGAATACAATTATTATTAAAAACGATTATATCTAAATAAATATTGTTTATATTTAGAGGTTCTAACCAATGAAGCAATCAATGTTAGAAATTAGTTGCAGCTCCTAAAGTGAATGCATCTTGTTGGTAGAAATTAAAACAGGAGGTCCCACCCAGCTAGCGTTTAGAACTAAAATGGCCGCTGGGTAAATAAGGCCTATAGATGGCACAGCTCCACAGTGGCCACCAAGCTGCCCTTCTCTTATTATTGCGGGCGTATTCTCATTCTGTCACCTCGCTGGTCTGGCCCTCCTCGTCAGGCTTGTGGCTCCACAGCCCTCCCCTCTCGTCCAGGGTTTTGACGAGCTTGGCGGCCATCTTGATGTCGTTGCGGAGCACCTGCTTGTGCTGCGTGATGCCGTTGATGTTCCGCACGCGCCGCACAAGGTCGCAGTTCACGCCCGGTGCCAGGTCACAGTCCCGCAGCTACGAGGAAAGGAGATGTGTCAACCAAAGTTTACAAAATAATTCACTGTCGCTTTCTCCGTATTTCTACAATTACTATTTTAGTCAGTTTAGCAGGGCATTTATCCAAATTACCCTGCAGGCCATTCAGATACAGGTCATGAGGAGCAGGTAGGAGTAAAGTATCTTACTCAAGGATACCTACAGGTAGACCGTGAACACTGGGGATTGAACCCAGTACCTTTCGAGTCATTAAAGTAATCCTGTGCACACTTTTTAATTGTGTAAATTTGATTGCTTGTTTGATTGCTATTTTATGGTTGCTCAAGTGTCATCTATTGCACTCCTAGCCATGACTGTGTGTTCCTGCTCATGTTTCCTTGCTTTTCCCAGGGGGGTTTTTAAGCATTTCCTTGCTCAGTTCGGTGGTTGAGGATTAAGAGGGCACGTCATCAGATATGAGCTCTATGAGAGCTGTAACTGTGATCAATACCACGGGCTATTTATAAAACGGTGGAGTGTGAGCGTCTCACCCGAATGTTCTGGAGGTTCCAGCAGATCTCCTTTATGTTGACGCTACGATCAAACGTCACCCAACAGCGTCGGAAAAACCTGCACACATTTGGAGGAAGTTTATTTAAATAGTCCGACTTGGATGCGAGCGTACAACCGACATGGCTGGACTACGATCGTTGGTGGAGAACCGACCTGCGTTCAGGGTGTGGGTCTGACAGGCAGACGCGCAGGAAGCCGGTGTATCGCCGGCACAGCTGATAGAATACAAATAAAAATACAGCAGCGTAAATATATAAAAAACATTCTGGATGGAGCAGAGTGAGCCATCAGTGGTATTATATTGTCAGGAGTAATCAATAATTACATGGAGTTTTACACTTTATATGAATAGTTAAAAAATATATATATAATAGATTTATTTTTAATATTTTTTATTTAATATTGGTATTTTTAATATTAGGGAGAGAAAGGAAGTTGTCAAAACAAAAGATTTTAAGTAAATGGCACTTTAGTAAGTCAAATTGATGGTTCGATCAAATCAAACAACACAGGAACTGAGGCACAGTCTCAAACACTCACAGAGATGATCTCAGTCTTGGAGATGGCAGGCGCGATGCTCCTCATGAAGAGGGAGCAGGTCTTGTGGAGGGGTCGCGGCCTGGGAGCATCATCCTTGGGCTTCTTCTTCTCCTCCCTCTCTTCCTTTTCCTCTTCCCCCTCCTCTGGCTTCTTCTCCTCCTCCTCCTCCTCTTTCGTTTCCTTCTCGTCAACTGGCAGTTGGGCAGGAGTAATGAACGTTAGCTTGATGTGAAACGCAACAACATCAACGTCATCTTGCCTCAAATTGTAAGAGATCTTGGCGGCCCTGACCTTTGCCCTCCTCTTCCTCCTCCTCCTCCTCCTCCTTGTTGTTCTTGTCCGGCTCCTTCTCGGCGGGTTTGTCCGAGGAAACCGAGTTTGAGTTTGAGTCAGAATCCGAGTCTGACTCGCTCTCCGAGGCGCTGGCCTCGTCTTCACTGTCGCCACTCCTCTTCCTCTTCCTCCTCGTCTGAACAGAAATGGAGAACGTGAATAACAATGAACATCACTTGCTTGATCGGTCAGTTTGGGGCTTTTGGGTCCTTGCGTTTAATTGGTGGAGAAGCGTAATACAGCGGCAAAATGACACACTGACCTTCTTGCTTTCAGGAACTTCTTTGCTTGGAGACTCTTTCCCCTTCTCAACCTTCACTCCGTTCCCCTCTCCGGGACAGGCAGCTCCGCCCTTCTCCAAGATGGCTGGATTACTCTCCACCTGCAGCACAACCGTCACCAGTCCTGCTATTACACAGCAGTAAATAACTTCCATAATAGAAAGAGTAAAAATAAATATCATTTGAGAGCCACACTCCCAAGCATACCCGGTCGTTCTTGTCTTTGTCTGCTTGGGGCTTGCGGTCTCCCTCCACCCCTCTAGGGTCCTCCCTTCTGGAGGTCTCGAGGCCTGGACCGGCTGCAGGCCTCTCGCGCTCCCTCTCCCGTTCTCGCTCCCTCTCCTCTTCCTCGAAGGCCTGATCCAGGATACGAAGGTCATGATCGGTGCCTCCTTCCATCTTTATCACAGCTACAGGGAGGGAGAGAAGGGAGACATTATGGTATTGGGCCATCATTATGGACCGGATGGATGGGTTTTCCCATTACAACCCAGAAGGTTGTCAAATACTCAAATTCATCTTGATGCATTTACCAAAACAATTAAATCGATATATATAACACTTTGTCTGCTTGTAACCTCAGAAATCCAAGTGTTCGGTTGCTTTTCCATGTTTCGGAACATTATAAAATAAATATGCCATAACTATAATACATTATTATTAATACAATTATTATAAATCCAATCAACGCAGTTTATAGTTTGCCAGACTGAACCGGGAGCTACGGTGGAGCGCATTTGTTTGGGGCGGGGTTTGTACTGAATCGTTGTACAGAACCATCCATCCAGTACTGAATCAGTAAAACTACGACCACAGTTCGACTGTTTTTACCTGCATCCAGGACCTTGGTGATGGCCTGCGCACGGTCAATGTCCAGCGAGACGTTGTCCAGCCAGTTGTTCTCCATGAGGAACGTGAAGACATTGAGGCGGTTCTGCAGGGAGCCATGGGCCTCCCCCGCCAGCCGCTCCATCTCGTCAGGGTGGTACTTGGACCGGAACCTGCGGTCATGGGAGGGGGGGGGGGGGTAATAAAAAAAAAAGAACGGAAAAGAAAGAGGTGTAGGGAGAGGATGAAAGAGGGGGATTGGATGGGATGGATGGAAAGCACACGTTAAATGGCTGCATGTCACTGCAACATTGCCAATGATATCAAGAGGAAAAACAGAACAGTTTATTTTCACATTAGAATCATTCAGCCAATCAAGATATTTTATCGGGGAATATTTAATCTGCTTTTATTAAGACTTCTACAATTAAAATTGTATTTAAAAAATGGCATCCAGGTGTCTCAACACCGTCATTCCTATTCAATCTAAGCAATTAAGGTTGTCCTTAAAGTATGGATGGATATCTCCTCACTGCCTTTATGAGAAAGCCTGTCGGTATCTTACCAGAGACAGCTAAAAATAACAGGGTGATGCATTGTATGAAAATCATCAGAACATTTATTATTTCAGAATTTTGACAGAAAGAATAAAACAACAAAAACTATTGAGTGGACTAAATTTACCTTCGGGTCTCCCAGTTTAATAACAAATAAATACCAAGAGAGGTCTCTTCTGTGAAAGTGTGCTCCACTTCACGGCACTGGTGTGTTTGTACACACTCATACTCTGTTTTGGGGCAATTCGTCTACTGATCCGAATGTAAAAAGAAAATGGAGAGTGGGGGGGGGAAGGTAAAAACCATGAAACGGACCAAAAATAAAAAAATAAAAAAGCAGCTCCGTGCGCGTTCGTCTGTGCTTCACTGTCTGTCTAAGAGCCCTGGTACTGTGTGTCTAAAAGTGCAGCTGCATTGTGCGCAGCGCGTGCCCTGGCTGACTAAAGCGACGCAATCCCGCGCGGTTGTGTTTCCACTTTTTCTTATCGGCGAAAAACAAAAAAAAGAGAGACACTTCATCGTCAAGGAAGTGGCAGTTGAGCGGAGGGAGGAAGGATTGGTTATGGCACAACAGAACAATAAGACAGTGAAGACATGATCTGTAGCATTAACATGCAGTACTTAAATCTATGACATCAGAACAATATCAAAAGCAAGGAAATGCATTTTTTTTGTAATGATTGCCAAGTTACAAAAAAAATCTTGTTGGTAAATGTGTATAAAATGTAAATGATGTGCATTGTTAAGACAAATGTTAATTCCATTGCTTTCCAAGCTCAATATTACGAGGACCATTTACAATGGTGGCTTGGTGGAACTTCACAAAACTAATTTAAAATAAAGATAAAAAGTTCCTGGCAAAAAAAAATGTCCATGGAACAAGGCCCATTACAGCCAGCAGATAAACAACAGGACATTTAAATAACTTGTCAACATTTTTGAAGGCACATGTCCTCCAATATCTAAACTGATCAGAGATGAAGCTGTGTACTATAACGATATTATAAAAACTATTCCTTACACTATTGCCCTCTTCTACATATAATACATAGTAAAAGACAGTGAATTCCGTACCACTCTTCGTCTTTGTGCGTCAGGAAGAAGTCCTGCATCTGCTGCCGGCGGAAGTCCATCTTGTACTCGTTGTAGTGCTTGACGGCCTCCGTCTCGTCCACAGAGTCATCCAGAGACACCAGGAACTCCTTGAAGTTCTTCATGATCGGAGGAGGTGGACCCAGGTCCATGTCATGGATGTTGCCTAGCCTAGAAACCCCAGACACGCATGAATATCAGCGGCTGCCATCGTTGTTGTTTACAAAAATGCCTATCAACTGCCTATCTTTCTGAACAGGAAAGGGGCCAGACCTATCCTGTCAGAGCAACCTATCTGTCAGAGCAAATTAAACATGATCTCGTAGATTCATCTGCCCTTCCCAGGCTATAAGTACCCCATACACACATGAATATACTGTTCAATCTTAACAAGTCAGTTACTACTGAAAATCGGAAAGGTAAATATTAGGCATGTTCTGTTTGACTCCAAAGAGGAGGGCTTATCCAGCCCAGCAAGGCCTCACCTTGCCTGGATGGGGATGCCATGGTGAGGCTGCATCAGGTGCATGTCTGGATGGCCCCAGTGCTGTGGAGGGGCATAGCTGGGACCACCACCGCCACCTCCACCACCACCACCACCTCCACCGCCACCACCACCGTATCCCATGTCATATCCCCCATGGTAGTGGTCTCCACCGTGGTCATCCCTGCACACACAGAGACCACAGCTTTAAAATAAGAATACAGTACTGAACAGTGGATATGTACTAGTCATCTAAAACAAGAATACAGTACTGGACAAAGTTCCTAACTGTGAATTCAGATACATGTTATCAAGGAGCCGGTAGAGGTTTGGCATCTTGCTCAAGGACACCTATAAGCTAGGCTGCATACTTTGGAGATCAAACGTGTGGCCTTTTGGCTGGGAGTTGAAAATCCTAGTCTAGACACAACTCTCCTATCCCACAGGTTTTTGGAGCCACAGTCATTCTTACCAGTCTCTCCTCATGCGTTTCTGCTGTGGGTTGATGTCGTGCCTGGGAGGGGAGAACCTCTCGCGACGACCTCGGTCATAATCCCGGTACTCGGCACGACTTCGCCGTTCCCTGCCGCCCCGGTCCCATTCCCTGACACACAAAAACGGTTATGGTCCGTACACTCGGCTACGCGTCCAGAAGTGTGAGTTATTGCATCATCGTTTTTTATTTTACCTGTCATTCCAGTCGTCCCTCCGTCTGTCGTCTCTCTCTCTAGAACGATCATAGTCACTCCGTTCCCGTCTAAATTTATCTCTCCTCCTGCGATCGTACTCGTCATCGCTGTCCCCCATCTCCACGAGGAGGCAGGAGGCAGGATAGCTAGAGTTACAACAAGGAATGATTAGTTCGTCTCAATCTGACATTTTGATGGGGGTTAAGTTAAATGCCAGGTCACTATCGGGTGGTTCAGGTGGTTAAAGGTACCTACTTTACTAGAAGCAATAACATAGAAAGGGAAGAACAGCAGTTTTCTTAGTTTTCTGAGGTTGACAATAGATAAATAAAGGTGACAATTGGGCGATAAAATGGTGATGCTAATTCACTAGGGAATGTGTGCATAAATCCAACATTCCCTAGTAAATAAGCAATACATAACACATGTAGTTTTATTGGAGATAGCCGACGTCCATGGTTAATTGTGTGCATTTCAGATTTTAATCAAACTAAGAAATATCCTTAATGCAGCCATTGCAACAGGTGAGATGCAGCCATTTACAACAGGTGAGCTGCAGCCATTGCAACAGTTGAGATGCAGCCATTACACCGCAGCCCAGCCTGTGTGCTAGCTAGTTGGTGGGGCGTGAGACCGTTTCTTCAAACCAAACAAGCTAACTTGTTCGCACTTAAATGAAAATGCGCAACAAAAAAAACGCTGCCGTTGTAAACGACCACAGCTCTGCACGTCAGTAATGCATTTCGGAGGGAGGATGGCCACGGCACCACGTACTTATCCATGTGTTACTACGGCAACTTGTAGGAACAGCCGGCTAGCGTTAGCCTACAAGCTAGCGACTAGCCGCCGCTGTCCAAGACAGGAATCCGTTATAGGAGACACTTGGGAGAATTGAAGTGCGCCATCGCAGAGAACACGCATCGCCGTAGCGAGCGGCGGGCCACTTCAACACCTGTAAATACCTGTTATTTGTAGGGTTTTCTGTTGCCCTCTTTTGTTCTCTCCCTTATCTGCGGCTCAGCTTTTTCGTCTCGTAAAATGATGACGTCAAACTCAATCGACGAAATAGGCCCCGCCCCCTCCCCTCGTGCCTCAGCAGGTCCCTCCCCTCCCCTCGTGATGGGGCCTCAGCCCCATAAGTAATTGTATTCATTAAAATGTTGGCCCCTATTTGGCCCAATAATTACATATGCAAGTAATTGGCTTAATATTTATATGATATATATTATATTTATATATACCAACACAGCAGTGTGAAGTAAAATGTAATCAACATTCATTTAACTCATGAAGCTAGATCTCTTGGAGCCAATCCTAGCTGTAATAATTATAGGCCTTCCAGTAATTATGAAATATACTTGTAGGTATAATTGTGGGTATGAGGCTTTGTTCTTATAATACATGCAAGGGGTATGATCACTGATGGCAGCGTACAATGGAAGGTGGGCTCACTATGTCGCCACTGAAAGAGCGTAGTAGAATAGCTTCTAGTATTTAAGACAATTAAACATTACGTTTAACTTGAAAGAGGCTGGACCATATCAGTAGGATGTGTCCTCTAGTTGGTATACGGCTAACTAAACCGTTGAAGTAGATTGACTGACTGGAGGCTGATTGGAGTAGAGTCGGACTGAAGTGTCCTTAAGCCTGTTTCTGAAGAACGAAGAATCAGATGAGACATTTATTTGTCCTCTTCACATCTGACCTCGCCTCCCTCCTCCTCAAGGTGGGCTACCATTCTTGTTCGAAGGACCCGCTGCCTCAAGGAGAGGCTCCAGTTAGAGTGGCATGGAGTAGGAGGGACACAGCGGGAACACAGCCTCATTGTGTATCGTCCACTTCCCCTTTTGGCCCACAGAACACGACTCAGTAACACAGACAGGCTATGTCAAGTCAATTCATAGTGTTTTGTCTTCAACACTCATTCACTTTTCCACCATACAAATAATAAACATAAGTAATGAATGAAACAAACAGGCCTTTTTTTCTTTTTTCTTTTTTTTTACCAGTACAGGTACACTTTAAGATTGATCATTCTGATGCATTTGACATTTCACATGTATTTTGTAGCCCCTTTCTTTGTCCTTCCTCTGAATTTCAATTGCTTCCTCATTTAATCCAGGAGAACGCTTGGCCAGACACGCCTGCCCCTCGCTCCGCCTCCCACGACCACCGCAGACACGTCCTGGACCCGAGGAGGAGCGCTCCGGCGGCCATCTTTAGGGCCTCCCTCCGACCCGTGATTCATCTCTGACTGGTCCAGCGTTATGTAGATGATGTTCTGGTCGAAGGCATAATCGGAAACAGCCTATTATCCGCACAAAAAGAATAGTGAAGTAATGAATGGGAGGAATAAAGAGCTGACAGTCGACAATACAAAACAGATCAATATAAATAACACATTTACAGGACTATAAAATAGCATGCACTGTATTATACAATATATTTGAAGTGAACAGTCATTTTGCATTCAGTCCTTTAGATCAAGTAGGCCTACACTGATTTAAAGACTCCTCAAACTTAAAACACCTTTAAGGTCCCCTATTTTACCACCAGATGTGATGTAGATTAGCCATTATAAACCATTTCAAAATCTACCCTCTTGTGACATCACACATTGGAGTGTCCACCCAGAGGTCTGATAGATCAGCCTACCAGCCAACCCAGTGGACTGAACCAACTGGTAGGCTGATCTATCCATCACACAGCTAGGTGGACGCTCCTTGTGGTGTCACCAGAGGGTACATTTTGAAATGGCTTGTAACAGCTAATCAACCTGGAGGTAAAACTCCTCAACCTTTAAAGTTCATGCAAACCATACAGCAAACGTTCTTCCATCCATTAAGACCTGGAAATGCAGCGGCAAGCGACCTCTTGAAAAGTAAAAAAGTGAGTTTGATGAGTTTATCTCAGGAACAAGTATACTGCCCATTATATCTGCACATGTATATCTATATATCTGCACATGCCAAGTGCTCACATAAAGCGTGAATATTTTCTACTTAAACAGAAACATTTCTGTATAAATGTCACACCTTGACACGGTAACAGGATAGTATAGTGCAGAGTGTGCAAGTCCCAGCGTCTGCATCTTATCACTGTAAGTTGCTTTGGATAAAGCAACTTACAGTGTCCCCTCTAAATGACTCATAATTAGAGTATAAGTGTAAATCTCCATGTAAAATGCTGTGTTATCCCAGATCCATTCTTGTCAGCATTTGCAGCATTCAGTGCTTTGAAAATAAGAATGTAGCCGATGTAAAAACACAACATGTGAGATGTCACCTCACCTGTTCCTGGAGGAGCGTTTCGGAGGAGAGCGGTGCAGACGAAGGGACCAGCAGAAGAAGCAGCAGCAGCAGCAGCCAGGATCCCAGCTTACGAGACCAAGGCGGCAAGGAGCCGAAAATCTCTGCTTCCAGGTAGTAAGTGTAACTGTCTCAGAGACAGTGTGTACATTACATAGATTATAAATATGTATTTACAGTATTTGTTTAATTCATAATT
>JAOPJH010000124.1:2666705-2677343 GCA_027122575.1 Merluccius polylepis | reverse complement strand
ACACACACAAACATCAAAACAGACACAAACACACACATAACACAAACATATATAAACAAACACACACACAAACACACACACACAAAACACACACACACACACACACACACACACACACACACACACACACACACACACACACCAACCTACCGGACCATGTCATCAACGTTTTCGGCCGCGAAATAGAAGCTCTTGATGCGAGGATGGCAGGCCTTGAATGCACTGGAGTAGGATGCGCAGCCGCATGCAGCGTCATGGAGATGAGAGTAATGGTGAGCAACATTACATCAGGAGGACAGGGGGGGGGGGGTTGTTGATCTTCTGATGAGACTCTAACCCCATGTATCTATCTGCTTCCTATTTCAGTGCACTTGTAAATGTAACATGTCTTTAAATTGACGTTTTAAATATAGTTATGTATTTATAAAGCTTAATATTTCGTAACCATGGCTATCAAAGTGTGCCGATATTCTACAGTAATAGCATCGTCATTTGCAGTTGTGTTACAAGGCCAGCGCTGTTAGCGGGAACCTAATGCAAGCTGGTTCTGAGGGAACCATGAGTGTGATACTCACAACTTCTTTCTGCACTCGGTGGCGCGGTCGATCTTAAACTCGGGGAGACTCACGAAGCCCTCGGCCTTCTCGTCCTGCGGCACGGAAATCACAAACGCCGATAAATCACTAAACTCGTTTCTGAACTCATTCTTGTCCGCGTTCCTCGTTCTATTCTGGACACACGGCGGCCCAGATAGCCCGTATTCACCTCCTCGTTCCGGTACCAGTACAGACAGCTGCCCTTCAGGATGAACCAGTACTTCTTCCACCTCTGGGAGAAATAGGTTTTGGCGTCCTTCTTCTTCCACAGCCAGCCCTCGCAGTCCCCCTGGCCCAGGTCCTTGCAGGAGATGCGTCTCTTACTGATAAGGGACATGGGGTTCTCCGCTACAGAGAGGACTGGAAGGAGGTCAGGACAACAGATATTTACCAAAATATGAATATCAAATATAAAAATAATCATTGCTTCCCTTAGTAACGTCGAAAGGTTTCTCACCTCTACATTAAAAGCCTAACCACTACCTCTAGCAGTGACTCTGGTGCTAAAGTACTGTAAGTGCTCTGGATTTTTTGGGGATAATTATTTCTGCAAAATAAAAACATAAATGAGCTGTATGTTTAAAATAGATTTGTTTTCATAACTGCTCATAAGGGCCCAATGCTAAGTTTCTTATTGTCTATACTGTTTTATACATACAGTATACACACACTACACACATACAGTATTAACTTGTACATCGTCAGCGTAATTTTTTTTTACGATGTCAAAATGTTTTTAATTTTTAATTGACCTGGTTATGATCTGACTCCTTTAAATTTCCCTTTTGAAATGTGAGTTCCCTATGCTTGACTTTTAGTCTTTTTAGTTTTGTCTCCTTTTGTGTTTTCTGTCTGTAGCTATGTGTTTTTATTTATGCTGCTGCCTGTCTTGGCCAGGTCTCCCTCGAAAATGAGATTCTTAATCTCTTAACTTTCCTGGTTAAATAAAGGTTAAATAAAATTAAAAAGACACAGAAACAAGAAAGAAATGCTAACAAACCTGCGCTAATGAAGAATTATGCTAACCCTGCACGCTACCAAATGGGCTTGTTTGTTTTATTCAGCATTTTACCAGCCAAGTACGAAATTCAAGTTTTCCATTACATTCAAATATCTAAATAGATTAGATTAGATGATGTTAGATTAGACCACATGTCATTCTGGTCAATCTTTTTAATGGACAGATCTATTCGAACTTGATACTACGGGGCGGATATCCGAGACCGGTACCAGGAGGTGTGGGTGGTCTTACCTCTAGTGGCTGGGCATGGTAGTGCTCTGTTGGGTCTCTGAGCTCTGCAGCCTCCTTCATCAACCGCTTCACCGCTACAGACAGACAGACAAGGAGGGACACAGACAGGTAAAGAGGCAGACAGACAGAAATTTGTATTAAGCACTATATTTTACTATTTAGTTATTTAGCAGACACTTTTATCCAAAGTCCACCTAGAGTGAATTCAGATACAGGTCATTAAGGAGCAGGTTGGGTTTAGAGGACGCCTGCTACAGGTAGGGGTTCGAACCCAGTACCTTTCGGCTGGGAGTCAAACACCCTAACCATTAGACTATCCTCCCCCCTCCCCCCACATCCTGTCTGGATGTGTTGGCGTCTACAGAGTAGAGGAGTGTGTGGGAACGTGTCGCTGTGACACTAACATACACGGACAGAGGAGCACACGCCAGCGGGCGGCGCCCCCGGTATAAACACGCACGGAGTTCCTCTGCTCAACGCACGCACACGCATGCACACACATATGCACACACACGCACACACACGCACACACACACACACACAGACGGGGACCTGCACAAGAGAAAGCCAGTAATCATCCTTCATGCGGGGAAGGCAGAGCTGGGAGTCCAGCCCCCTCCAGTTACTTCCAACTACGAAAAACGGAAAACACAGAAAAATTATCATTAGATTCATTGACTGGAAATAATGGACTAACCATTATTTCCAGTCAATGAATCTAATGAACATTTTTTCGATGACTCAATTAATCATTTAGTCTAGAAAATGTCATACATAATAGCACATGCCATCACAAGTTCCCAGAGTCCAAAGTGTCTTAAAGTTGCTTGATTTATCTGACAAGCAGCCAAGAGAAACTAAAGTATTAATTTTATAATGAAGCATCAAACAGCAAAATGTTTGGTATTTGTACTCAATTAATTACCTTAATGATTAATCGATTATAATATTTTTTTTATCTGAGGTATCCAATTAATTTCCTGTCAATCGACTAATCAATTAAACCAGCTAATCGTTGCAGCCCCAGCTCTACTCCAACCTAAAAATATCACATTTTAGATTTAGTCATTTAGCAGCTGCTATTCTCCAAAGCAAGGCTGACAACAATCAAAGCATATCAAAGAAAATTTGAGTTGTTACACATTTGTTTCCCCCCCAAGCAATACACGACCGAATGTCAAAACAAAATGACGACAGAGAGCGGAGCAGCTATATAGGAATCAGAAAGACGGAGACCAACAACCAACAACCAACAAAGTGTGTTTGAAGTGAACTTCAACATCAAAATCAACTCAACAACAACAAGAGCTAAAAACATGGAGAGCCAAAAAACCAGCCAAGTTCATGAGATGCTTGTGGAGGAGCCACACAGGGGTTGGTGATGGATGGCGGTGCGTGACAGTGGCAGAGACCCTTAGCAGATGCAGGCTTCTGGCAGGGGAGCAGAAGGCGAGGCTGCATCGCTGGAGGAAGTGAGTACAGCTGCCACAGGATGTGATCACAGCTGAGGCAGGAAGTAAATACAGCTGAACATGGGAACTCGCCGCGGCGTGATAATCTGTAAATAAGGTTCGCCTAAGTGGGGGTCAGTTACCCCCCCCCCCCCACACACACACACACACACTGTTGTGTTTTCCTAGAAATTAACCCATGACATGCTAGCCCAGATGCTAACTCCTATAGTCGCTAACGCTTTCCCCCCTGATTCCATCAGGACTGGAAGACGCCGGAACAACCCTGCGCAAAAATCGAATGCAGCCTAAACCCATTTCTAATGCATCATGGGAAATAACACCCAGTCCGCCCCCATGATCTCACGGTTCAGAGTCTGAAGCGCCTCCACGCACGCCACCAACAAAACCCCCTCGCCTCACCTCATACCACGGCTAATTACACACACCTGGAAAGACGGGAGGAGGAGGAGGAGGCGGCGGCGGTGGGTGGGGTGGGGTATCATCGTCATTCAATTACTCCACCTTTGCCGGCGCGATACGCAGCCTCGCAGATTACATCTGACACAAGCGGCGACACAAAAACCACCATCGCAGGTGCCGCTGACGCTGGCGTCACGTCCTCACGGGGCTGCCGACGGCCAAGTCAGGCGGCGGCAAGCGAGAAGACGAGGCGGGTCCGCCGCTCCCTAACGCAAGGTGATCTCTCGCGCTGGATCCCATTATTTATCTGCCAGCGTCCCGGCAGCTCAGGGAGCGAGGTGTTGCAGGAGGTTTGGACGGTGATCAGGGGACGGCCAAGCAGAACTAAGAGGTGTTTCACAGCGGAGGAACGAACGGAGCCTGGGAGCCAATCAAGGAGACCGCCTGGCCGCCGCCGCGCCAGCGAGATAGAGATGGAAATGTGTGAAATCACTGTGAAATGTGCTATGGCGTCTCGTGGTTTTTGCATATGCGTGTGTGTTTGTGTGCGTTTGCGACGTGTGTTGTGTTTGTATGGCTCATCGTGTATGGTCCTTTGTAGCTCCACTAGGTTAGAGCATGGCATTAACACTGCCAGGGGTTAGGGGTTCGACTCCATACTGGAGCCAACCATGCTAAGACTATTGGCACCAAATGGTATACATGTCATATATTATTGTACGCATCTTGAAGGTTATTAATACACGGCTACAGGGCCCAATCAGATATTTATAAATTAATTGATAACCGATGAATGTGGCTGAAGGTGAAATTCCCAACATCCATTGGCTGGCTTTAGTAAACGTCTAAAAATACATGACCGGATCTTCACAGCAAGGTGCTGCGAGGTGGGCGGTCGTTTATCCTGATTCAGGAGGGGGTGAGGGTGAGAGATTGACAGTGGGGAAGAAATCAAGCAAACGGGAAAAAGGCCAGAGAAAGTGCGAGAGGGACTGAGACAATGATGAAGAAGATGAAACAGAGTCAATAAAGGGACACGCGAGAGAGAGAAAGAGCGAGAGACAGAGAGAGGAGGACTGAGACTTAATGAGGCATGTGGTCGGCTTTGAAACTGAAAATTGGCAGAGGGAGATGTTAAAGGGCCGCGGCGGCAACACGCTCTACTAGCATAACCTTGATAAAGCGCACGCCATAACTGACTCTGAAAAGCCGCTTGGCTGCCGCTTTGATGCACCGGCTCTCGCCTGAGTAAGAACTTATAAGATAAGTTAAAGAGCAGAGTCAAGCCAGGCCTCCAGCTGCCCAAACCAGGAAGCAGCCGAACACAGTGGCCAATCAGATGGCTTCTCCATCTCCGCCATGGTGCAAACATACGTTTTTTCATCCACCGGCCAAATGGCTCTGTGTGAATGTTCAAATTTCACCAGCCACAATAGACTACCATTGCTTTTTGGGCTGGTGAGTGAAGCAGATCCACAAGCCACTTGCATAATTGACCAGCATTTGGCTGGACTAATATGGGAGATGCCATTCATGTAATACCAGATATTTTAGAGCAAAATAGACGCATGTAGATAGTAGTGCTCACAGTAAAACAGATAGTACTATCTTACTATTAAGTCATTTAACAGACGTTTCTATCTAAAGTGACTTTTATATTGAGGTTAGGCCTACAGTAGGAGTGGACATTGGGGTTCGAACCCAGAACCTTTTGGCCGGGAGTCAAATTCTTTAACCACTAGATTACTATTTGTAGATAGAAGTAGTTCAGAGTAAAATTACTTTTACTTTGACCTATTTAGACTTTTTAGTTGTGGTGTTTAACTGAACAGTGAACTGACAGCGTCGATATCTTCCTCATCTAGCACCCATCTTCCCAAACATTTAATGGACCTCAAGCTGTCTTGTGCAGCCATCGCCAACATCATCTCCCCCCCCTTAAGTGCACGTTGGTACAGCCCACGTGCACGCTCGGGTGTCCTGATGTATGGCACATGTTCGGCACTTGTATGGCACATGTTCGGGGTGACGGCGTGAGTGATGGAGGGGCTAACCCATCCTGACAGCCTGTGAGAGGTAGCGCTACAAGCTAGCCAGCAGGTCTACACTACAAGCTAGCCAGCAGGTCTAGCTTGTAGCGCTGAATAACACTACAAGCTAGCCAGCAGGTCTCGCTACAAGCTAGCCAGCAGGTCTATGCTACAAGCTAGCCAGCAGGTCTAGCTTGTAGTGCTGAATAACACTACAAGCTAGCCAGCAGGTCTATGCTACAAGCTAGCCAGAAGGTCTAGCTTGCAGCGCTGAATAAAACTACAAGCTAGCCAGCAGGTCTACGCTACAAGCTAGCCAGAAAGTCTAGCTTGTAGCGCTGAATAACACTACAAGCTAGCCAGCAGGTCTACACTACAAGCTAGCCAGAAGGTCTAGCTTGCAGCGCTGAATAAAACTACAAGCTAGCCAGCCGGTCTACACTACAAGCTAGCCAGAAGGTCTAGCTTGCAGCGCTGAATAAAACTACAAGCTAGCCAGCAGGTCTATGCTACAAGCTACCGAGCAACTACATATGGTAAGAATTGTTATTTCCCCATGATGCTCTGGGGTTGGTTAGATGTAGGCATTAGGATAGAGATTGTTAAGTTTAGGTGTTAGGATAGAGATGGTTAAGTTTAGGTATTAAGATTGTTAAGTTTAGGTGTTAGGATAGAGATGGTTAAGTTTAGGTATTAAGATTGTTAAGTTTAGGCATTCGATTAGAGATGGTTAATTTTAGTTATTAGGTTAGAGGTAGTTATATTAAGGTATTAGATTAGGGATGGTTAATTTTATTTATTAGGTTAGAGGTAGTTATATTAAGGTATTAGATTAGGGATGGGTAAATTGGGTATTATATTTTGTTACGTTTACGTAAAAAGTTTAGGGCTGACTATTTGGTTAAAGATGGTCAAGTTAAGGTAGCAATTTGATGTGATTATGGTCAGGGTAAGGATCAGAGGAGGGTTAGAAAGCAATGCACCATGGGAATAAGCACTGAAGCGGTCCAATCTAGTTGCACCATCTTGCACCAGTCAGTGTGATCAGAGGAACCCAGGCTCTGCACCTCAGCAGGGAACCACAGATTCAGCCCCAACATTAGAGCTCTGTTTTGGGGCTACACTCGCTAGCGGCATCGCCCTCCCTGGAGGTCTGGGTCCTCCCTGTGTATTCCTCCTCATCCTGGGGGGGTACTGGGGTATTAGAAAGCTTCATTGATCTTTTGGGGGAGTTTAAACTTGAATAGAAATGTTGGACCTTTTCCGACAAGGTGGTAGATGTAGCCAGGCAGTGCATCTTCATGATTTAGTCATTTGAATTTTATTGGACGTTTTTGAAAGATTTCATCATCATCTTCCTGTCTGCCTGCCTTGATTTAGAGAAGAGACGGAGAAAAGTAAACTGGTCCACACTATGAAAAAATAATTGGGTGGGAAAATATTGGCTTGTGGGGTTATAATAATTCCTTCTTTTTCTAATTATATTTCAGGTTTTTCCCAGCCTAATTGAATAGCGTAATGAAACCTTGATTTAATAGTAATCGAGCCTGTGATGTAGTAGCTGTCATATATTGCCAACTCATTAAGTGTAATACTGAGATAGTATATTGAGACTTTAAACCCCCGCTATGCATGACACGTCGAGAAGTTGTCCAGATAAATCCATATGAATAACATTTTAAGGATAATTACAAAATCCCCCCCAAAACATATGGCGAATAGCAGGCAACAAATCACACTCAAGTAATCACAAGATCTTGGTTTAGGTGTATACATAATATACGGAATAAAATCAAGAGTTAACGACCGGTTAACAAGTGTCGGTTATCGGTAGATATGCAGCAGAATTCACTCTAAGTCACTTTGGATAAAAACATCTAAAACACTGATGAAATAAAATGCTGGTCTGTTTTCTCCTCCTGGCGTCTCGTCTCTCCATGGGTTGAGGGAGTTCCTCCACCAGAAGACCTAGCGGACATCTTTAAAAAGTCCAATCCACCAATCATCTGCTTGACTGCTGCTCAGGGGGAGGGGCGCGGGGGGGGGGCATGTGCCCGACCCAAAATGATTTAAACTTTGACCTGGCACGGCGCATGACGCAACGCGCCAACCGATAGGTTTGCAGTACAGTCGCAGTATCATCTCCGCGCTCGAGGACACAACGCCCGCCGCAGCGATGCGTGCGGCGTCCCACTGCGTCTCAAGTGAACGCACCTTTAGTGATGGGGTTCAAAGTGTGTGTGGTGGGTGGGTGGTGGTTAACAGAGAAGTGCTATTGGATTTTGACTCTGGATTAGAAATGGTGCTGAAAAATGAGAGAGGGAGGTAGAGAGAGAGAGAGAGAGAGAGAGAGAGAGAGAGAGCTGAAAGCTCTTTCTGCTTCAGCCCTAATGTTTCATGTGTTCATATCTCCTGGTGTGCAGGACTCGCCCCTTGATCTGCCACTTCACCACCAGGGAGAGGGAGAGAGAGAGAGAGAGAGGGAAAGAGGGGATTAGAGAGACACACACAGAGCGAGAGAGTGCCAGAGCAAGAGGGAGAGAAAAAAAAAAAGGAGGAGAGTGAGAAAAAGAGAAATGGAGAGGAGAGAGAGAGAGGAGAACAGATATAGAGAGAGAGAGAGTACGAGAGAGAGAGAGAGAAAGAGAGAGAGAGACAGAGACAGAGACAGAGACAGAGAGAGAGAGAGAGAGAGAGAGAGAGACAGAAATGCCATTTGGGAGTGCCAGCAGCATCAGGGCTTTTCATCCAGCCAGATCAGGCTGGCGTCGTTTTCACACCTGAGTGTGGAAGATTTAGTCCGGTTCAGGGATGAAGTTACTCCTTCATTGCATTCTTCATTCGGTTCAGTGAGCGTTCACACAGGACTTCGTCAAGCGAACCAAACCATATAAATGCACCTCACGCTGTTGAACGGCTCACTCGTCTACTGGATGGAAAAAATCAGAGGGAAACTCGCAACGCTTCCTTGTTGCGGTACGATAATAATGGAGCAACAACCACTTTGAGGTTTTGAGGTTTTTTCATTTTGTGTCGGTGTTCCTACAAATAAAAAAATAGAAGAAAGCGAACAGTATGAGCGCAGGATGAAAGGCGTTGGTGAGCGTGCGTTGAGACACATTTTAAATGGAGGAAAGGTTCACTGCTTCTTAAAATCCGAAGTCTTGTAAATTGCAATCGCATTCTCGCGATCAAAAGTGTAACCAACTTAAGTGTAACCAAACATGGCGGGCGGCGGCCATGCTATGATAGCTATGCTAGCCTTTGCACTTAAGTGATTGGCTTAATGAAGAACAAAACAGGCATTCAGAGCACGCACAAGATGATGGTTTGTCACATGGTACAAGTCAAGATTTTTTAAATTATTATTCACACATTATTATTATTATTATTCACACATATTATTACATATTCAAATATTCATTATTGTTAATTGAGCAATTTTATTGTCATTTTTTGGTCCTATTCTAAGAATATTTGAATCTTGAATGTACATTTGACAGCCCTAGCGTGTACCCAGCATAAGCCCCTGAGTCCTCTATCTGGTAGACAGACAGACAGTCAGACAGTCAGACAGACAGACAGACAGAGAGACTAGGGGTAAAGCCAAAAGAAACTTGCCCTTAATCTCTCTGGAGGCTTTCCAACAGGCCAGTGCAGTCCCACCACTCTCACTCATCCACCCACCCAGGGAACCTTTCTATCAATCAAGCGTTCATCAATACGTCCGTCTATCCTTCACTCAGAGGGATCACTTCTATCCATACATCAAATGTCCGTCCATTACCGAGGGATACATCTATCATCCATCCATTAAGTGAACTCCATCCTTTAATTTAATGTATTATCCATACATCTACACATCAACCTCTTAGGTTCAGTCCATCTGTCATCCACCCAATCAGTACGTTTACATGCAGCAAGAAATTCGAATTTCTGATCGCATCAGACATCGTTCGGACTTTTAACATGCATGTAAACACCTTAATCCGACCTACTTCGGACCTACTTCGGACCTACTTCGGACCATATCGGACAACTCGAAATCGGATAACACCTACACACACATCCACACACATGCATACGTGTTGACATGCATGTTGACATTCACACTCACTTACAACCACAGACACACACACATACACACACACACACACACGCATACACACACCATCCATAAACACGCTGGGCAGAGATAATAACTCCTGTCCTGCGGTGGCTTTTGATTGGCTGTGGACATCATTGTCAGCCTGTAGAAATAATATACGGACGTCTTTATTGGCCGCTGTCATAACTTGGCCCGTAAATCTCTCACTGAGTGGAATAGGAAGAGGGTGAGAGAGAGAGCGAGAGAGAGAGAGAGAGAGAGGGAGAGAGAGAGCGAGAGAGAGACAAAGACAGAAAGAGAGAGAGAGAGAGACAGAGAGAGAGAGAGAGAGAGAGAGAGAGAGAGAGAGACAGATACTCCTCGACTTCATCTTTTCTGGCTCTCTGGTCTTGGTGGCGTGCCAAAGGCCTCAGACGGCGTCTTCATTATTCTGCGTCCGTTTCGGGAAGGGGGGACATGGCTGGGGGCCTCTCTCCGCACTATGCCGCTTTAATGAGCTTTCTCTGCAGTCTAGTCTGCTCCTGGCCCTGGGCTCCCTAAGCTCTCTCTCTCTCTCTCTCTCTCTCTCTCCACTTTCCCCTTCACTTTGGCAACCCCTCCTTTCCTATGTTCATTTCCATATTATTCTTTTTCCTGATTATCCACCCTCTCTCTCTCTCTCTCTCTCTCTCTCTCGCTCTCTCTCTCTTGCTGCACATTTGCGTGTAGTTACTTCTCCGTTTCCTCCAGCCAGTCAGTTCTTCTTCTCCCGCTTTTCCCTGCCCCATCATCTCCCCCC
>JAOPJH010000124.1:2565575-2577785 GCA_027122575.1 Merluccius polylepis | reverse complement strand
TCCTAATGTAGTGTATATATATATACACTATATTAGGATATATTATATACATATACATATATACAACTATATATATCTATATAGTGTATATATCCTAACATAGTGTATATATATCATAATATAGTGTGTATATATATTCGAATAACGCGTGGAAACTTCGTGAGTTAGATTGGCGCAAACACGCATGTCCTGCTCACACGCAGGGTGCAGAAATGTGGTCGGACCGGTTCGAGCCCACAGCTGAACACGATCCTATGTGACATTACGTGAACCTATAAGCTATAAACACACAGCTTCATCATTATATACACATATATACACACACTTATACACACACACACACACACACACACACACACACACACACACACACTCCCCCCCACCTCAGATGTTGACCATCCGTTCAAGAGATGGTCGCTCCGCTCTCACCTTCGGCGGCGGCGGCGGCGTCCTTGTTGTGGTCGTCTCCTCTGCCGGCTCTCCGCTCTTCATTTCTCCGGGTAGTAGTGGGCCGTGTGTCGGCCGTCTACATGGTACAGGGGTCCACGCATGTGTGGTCTGGAGGCTCCTGGGGGTGGAGACGACGACGTAAAACCCAGACCAGATCCGGGGCACCAGACCAGAACCCGGCGTTCAGCTCACGGCGGGCTGCGCGGAGTGCGAGGGCGCAGGTGCAGCAGCAGCAGCATCCTGGAGACGGGCTGCCATGGCGGCCTCTGGTCTGCAGGCGGCGAGGACGAGAGCATTGTGGTGGTGTTGTGCGTTTGACTTATCACCTACTACTACTACTACTACTCCTACTACTAGTACTACTACTACTACTACCACTACTACTACCACTACTACTACCACTACCACTACCACTACTATTACTACCACTACTACCACCACCACTACCACTACTGCAAACTTCCTCACATTGCTGCCTTTGTTGACCACTCATCTCTCAAGATGTTCCACATAGTAAAGGCCACTGTTACAACAGCTCAAGACCAACAAGATAGCATGACTTGATGAACACGGTTGAAGGAACAACAAAAGTATATAACCGCCACAACTTACAAACATAAACAAACAAACCATCGGGGGGAGATCTGGCCAAACAGGTGAAACCACTGGGCCAACCATGCAGTGTGCTGCCTGACCTGCGGCAGCTCCTCATAAACAAACCAAAAAAAAGGCAACAAACCGCATCAAACTACGATACAACACCATGAAAAGCAAATCAGATCTCATCGCAAGGAAACATGGGCGCAAGAACAAAAGGCTGTCAGGACTCAGGTGGCAGTGATATGCAAATGGCGCAGACTTGTCCGCAGTTGAGGATGACCTTCATTAGCGTGGTCGCCTGCCCCCTCTCCACTAGATATACAACTACACACAGAAGGGTCAGATGGCGTAGGAATGAAGGGTTAGGCCGCTCAGGCCTCGAAAGAATATCCTGGACATGCCCTCAATTGAATACGTTTATTGACATAAAAAAAGACTCAAATCACAACCGCAAACCAAGACACACAGATCTTGTCGACTGAGATTTACTAATCTCGTCTCACTGGCCTTTATGTACTCTAGTCAACCACCAAACCCAATCACCAAAACCAAAGTGAACCACAGCCCACCCACGTGACGCCTCAGTGTGCTGACTGAAGTGGACGCTAATCTGTGACCTTATGGAGCCATAACATCCTGGATGGACATCCTGGTGCTGCAGACTGCAGGCTGAACTGGATTTGGCGCCACCTAGGGGGCGTGTTATGTTGTTTACACACTTCCAGTGTGGCTTTATGTCCATAAATAAAGTAGATAAATGGTTAAATAAACCAATTATCTACATCTAACAAGAAACCAATTAACACATGCAATAACAGAACAGACATGATACATTGTTACATCGCTCTAATAACAGCCGAATATACTTGTATTTATTAGGCTTTTTTTTCTTTCAATATAATAACTTTATATTATTATAGGTGTGGAAAAAGATCTAAATGATAAATTAAAGTTAAAGACAGTTAGGCTATGATTCATTTAGACAGACTAAAAGTGAAGGGGGCGGTCTCAATATAACAACGCCCTCTTATTCTTATTTTATCTATTAAGGTCAGTTGTTGATTTTAAACACACATAAAAAAATAAAGAAATTAGTGATTATGTAATTGCTATCGTTATAGCAGCTTTCGTCAAGTTCCGCCTCACATCTTGCTGTATAACGACGACTAATGGGTCAACAGTGCCGCCATTTTGAGTGTACCAGCCCAGACTGCGACCATGGACTGTTTACTTCCAGGCAGAGATTCATCACACCTCAACTCCTTACATTACAGGTCATTTATCAACACTTATTTTTTAACATGTGTGTTCGTATTTGTTTTACGGTCAAATTGTTCATAAATAATAACTAATAATTGCGTTACGACAGGGGCTATCTAGCGAAGGTACATTTTTGTTAGCTCGCGCTGTGGCGTTACTCCCCCCTCCTCCTCCACAGCGCGTGCCACTGCCAACCGCCTGGTGACGATGGTGACGCAAAAAAAAAAAACATGACGAAATGTCTGTTAGCAGTGCAGCGTCTCATCAGCGTCTGCGGCGGAGGAGCGGGACTTTCCGCCCCCGCCATGACGGGAAGCTGACGACGACGACGCGGCGGTGAAGTCGGTCATTTCTAGTGGTGGTGGTGGGGGGGTCATGGTTGATGTCATCACCGATCGCCCTAGCTAGCTAGCGGTCTGGGTCTGAAAAGTGTGACGTCCCTGTTTGTTGTGTAATGATGGCTGGAGCTGGGGGGGGGAAACCCGTTAGTTTTGCATTTGACGCGTGACCTCCCCCCCCACACACACACACGCCCACACACACTGTCACCGTATTGTTTTTTTTAATCTGTCATATCCGTGTCACATGTGTGCGTGTGTGTGACACCGACTACATTGAACTCTTTTAGGACCGCAGTTCAGCACGTCTCCCTTTAACACCTAACTCTTTATGCGCCTCCATATCTGCGCTACAGGACGTCTGCCTTCGGTTTCGTTTCGCCGAGCGGACCCGTCGGTGGGCCGCCCCGTCCCCGCGTGTAGCCCGCAGCAGCCGGACATGAGCAAGTGGAAAGGTATGCTATGCTATGTTATGGTATCATGGTGTGTTATGTGGGTGGGTGAGTCAGAGAGTGAGAGACAGACGGAGAAATGGAGAGAGAGGGAGACTGACTACCGGACATTGTTCTCAAACCGCCCCCATTCTCAGCATACCAAGCCCCCCCATCCTGTATGACCGCACTTCAACTCAACACCACCGTTGGAAACATGGAGACCCTTCTGGAGCTGAAGAACAACCAGTTTTTGATGGCCCTGTGTCGCAGCGGGCCCCCGCCAGACCTGCAGTATGACAACTCCTCAGGTACCCACCTCCTTTCCTCCTCCTCCTCCTTTCATCCTCTCTTCCTTTCCACCTCCACCTCCTCCTCCTTTCCACCTCCTCCTCCTTTCATCCTCTCTTCCTTTCCACCTCCTCCTTTCCATCTCCTCCTCCTTTCATCCTCTCTTCCTTTCCACCTCCTCCTCCTTTCCTCCTCTCCTTTCCTCCTCCTCTTCCCTTCTTGAACTGCTCCATCTGTTTAGCCACAGTCCCTGTAACTTTGTTGTCTCTCTCACTTCTGGTCTACTTTAATGTGACATTGGTCATCGTTCTTTGGATAATCCCCCAACTTATTAGTTTCCCCTCATCACTGTAAAAGCACCTTGTGATCATTGATTTATTATTATTTATTATCGTTTATGTGCTTATGTTTACATTTACATTTAGGGCATTTGGCAGACGCTTGTGTCTCCTTTTTTCAAAAGCTCATCATTTTAATATACTTAATTTTTGACACTTTTGTCTTCCTTGTGCCATCAAGTATGCTTGAGAAGGGAAGAAACTTCATTGAAAACAATACAATATTCTCACGTAAACAAGGGCAGGAAAAGGATAGGATGTGATTTGATGGGTTAAAGAGTGGGAGAAACTTTTATGTTGTCTTTCACATTTCCTAGCTGCTGAAATTCACAAACAAATAAATACATATAAACAAAATAATTTACATTTACATCCTATTTTCCTCTACGTCCCCCAGAGCTCTTCCGCATCTCGACGTTTGCTCGTTTCCCTGCCTCCGGCATGACGGAGCGCAGCCTGGCCCGGGCGGGCTGGTTCTACACCGGCGTGGGCAGCAGGGTGCAGTGTTTCAAGTGCAACGTGACGGCGGAGGGCTGGCAGGCCGGGGACTGCCCTACGGAGAAGCACCGGCAGCTCTCCCCGTCTTGCTCCTTCATCCAGAGCCTGCCCTCCACCGCCAACCTGCTGTCGTCCTCTCACTCCGCCTTCTCTCCCCTCCGCAGCGCCCCCGTCCTGCTGCCGGTAACTGCCGCCGCCAAATCTACCTGCCATTGGCTGGTGGCCAATGTTTATTTTGGACCATGCTACTGTGTGATGAAGTTGAGACTGAAGTGGTAACTAGCTGTTACATCGTCTGGTCCGATGGCCATCTTAAAATGTACTGAAAGATGAAGTTGAGACCACAGATTTTTCTGGAAAGATTTTATCTTAGTCTTGTTGAAATGTCCAAGATTGTTTGTATTCCTTCACAAGGCAACCCTTTCTAAACGGGTGTGTTTGTTTTGTCCGCACCAGCTGTCTGCTCCTGGCCTGGCTGCGGTGCCAGCGCCGAACCCCCCCGCCCCCAGCCAGGGAGAGGAGCCCGCCGTCTACCTGAACATTGGCTTCTCCGCTCCGCCCCCATCCAGTCCGCTAGCGTCCCGCGGCGTTGAGGACATGTCCCACCAGAGGCCACCTGTGTGCCACAACCCCAGCATGCGGCGAGAGCAGGAGCGCCTGGACTCCTTCCATGCCTGGACCCTGTCCATCATCACCCCCGGAGAGCTAGCCAAAGCCGGCTTCTACTTCCTGGGTCAGGGCGACCGGGTGGCCTGCTTCAGCTGCGGTGGACAGGTTTGTGTTTGGCCAGTGGGACACGGTGACAGCAGTCGCATGTTATCTTATTGGTCGGTTTTATGAATTTAACCATTTTCACATTGACAGCCTCAAACTAAGGGCTTCACAGTAGGGCTGAAACGATTAGTTGATTAATCGGTAAGTCGATCGACAGAAAATGTATCAAATCAAATGTTTACAATCGATTAATCGTTTAGGTAATTTATTAAGTACAAATACCAAACATTTACTGCTTCAGAAATTCAAATGTTTGTTTCATGGATCATTATGAAATGAACTTTAGTTTTTCTTGGCTGCTTGTCAGATAAAGCAAGCAAATTTAAGACAACACTTTGGAATTTAGTAACTTGTGATGGCATTTGCGATTATTTATGGGCAAAAAAGGCAAAAAATGATTGTCTAGTGATTATTATTTACTATTGATTAGTCGCCTATGAAAGTAATAATAATGAAAAATGTCTAATTCCTGTGTTGTTGTTTCTTTCAGCTGAGTAACTGGGAGCCGGGTGACCGCGCTGTGTCGGAACACCAGAGACATTACCCAAACTGCCGCTTCGTCAGAGGGGACCGGGCAGACAATGTGTCCCTGCCCGCATCTGCGGCCCCCGGCCCTGGGGCCCCCGCAGGAGGGCCCTGGCAGCTCTCCGGCGCTGCAGTAGTGGTGGCTTCAGGCCTCAGTAATGTGTCGAACCCCGGCATGCAGCAGAACGAAGATCGACTGCTCACCTTCGTCAACTGGCCCTCGCGTATCCCCGTCCGACCCGACCAGCTGGCCAAGGCCGGCTTCTACTATGTGGGTAAGAAGGCCACGCCCACTCACATTAAAGAGGGGTCACAACAAGTGTGACATAAAAGTCCCGCCCCAAAACAAGGCCTTCTGGTTAGGTTGTCCAATCAACAATTCTAACAATTTAACACGGTGTGTTGGTTTCCAAAAGGTCGTAACGACGATGTGAAATGTTTTTGCTGCGACGGCGGACTCCGCTGCTGGGAGTCCGGAGACGACCCCTGGGTAGAGCACGCCAAGTGGTTTCCACGGTAACGGCAACAATGGCCATTCGTTGTATTAGCTTGATGTCTTTTATACATTTACAATGGCGGTTCCAGGCTGCTGCCCACTGTACTCTTGATACTACAGAGGAGTTTAGGACCTGGTGTCGTGGCATCCAGTGCTGATCGGTGTCTTTTACTGATTCCAGGTGTGAGTATCTGCTACAGGAGAAGGGCCAGGAGTTCGTGCATCAGATCCAGGCTCGGTTCCCGCGGCTCTTTGAGCAGGTTGGTAGCGGTTTTCCATGCGAGACGGTAGAGCAGGGCACATCGCAAGACTTGAACATTGTTGTTTTTTTCTGTTCCTCAACAGCTTTTAACCAGCGGCGACAGCAGCTCCAGAGAGTTTGTGGATCCACCAGGTAATGAATGGACATGACCTTGAATATCTCTATAATAATTCTAATAATACCCAACAGCAGTTAGGTATTCAGGCGCTATTTCACAGCGCAAATGTGTGTGTTATTGTAGACGGGCACAGGCTCGGTGTCAAATTTCCACATAAAATCATCCTTCATAAATCTCTTCAGTTCATATTTTCTAAATCCTATAAATGGTCGTGTAGTGGTGCACGTTGGGCCAGGGGAGGAGCGGTCGGAGGACACAGTCATGATGAACACCCCGGTCATCAAGTCGGCGCTGGAGATGGGCTTCGAGCGCAGCCTGGTTAAACAGACAGTGCAGAGCAAGATTCTGACCAGCGGGGAGAACTACAAGACGGTCCAGGAGCTGGTCTCAGACCTGCTGAGCGCCGAGGACCAGAAGAGGGAGGAGGAGCGCGAGATGGTGGCCGAGGCCATGGCCTCAGGTACAGTCTGCCGTTTCGCGCTCTTTCCGTGTATTTTAATTTGTACTGCATAAAACATTTCTAATTTGTAAATGTCAAGATAAGGTGTAGGTTCATGAATCATGGCACTAAGTTGTGTTCTCTAACCTCGTCTGTTCCAGATGGATTCACATTTCTAAAGAGACATCAGACAGCGCTGGTCCAGCGGCTGAAGAGTGTCGAGTCGGTGTTGGAGCATCTGAGGGAGCAGAACGTAATAAGTACGTTTCTGGAAGATATAGAATATATAATTTAGTCAATATATACACAGGCCATTAAAGAGGATGAGACGGGGTATGGAGATGCAGATCATCAAGGAGATCATCTTGCTCACGGATAAATGCAGACCCTGAGAACCTCGGGTGAACTGTAGCCATCCAACCTGGTCTTTGCTCATGCCGTCCTGTTGCTTCTCCCCCCCCCCCCACAGCGGCTGAGGAATACGGCGGCGTCCAGTCCCTGCCCGCCGGCCCGCAGCAGACAGCCAGGCTCCTGGAGCTCGTCCTCAGCAAGGGCAACGCGGCCGCAGAGCTCTTTCGCAACTGGATCCAGAAGAACGACGTGCTCCTGCTCAGAGACCTCATGGGTACAGTTACCGACACGCCGCCCCCCACCATTTCATTCATTTCATCGTGTTTGTGTGCAGGCCACCGCAGAACGTCGGGACATTACACCCAGTACACAGGTTCTCCCTGCTAGCGGGGGGGTCGATGTACAACTGCAGGCTACGTCACCACAGTGGCGCTCTAGCTTAAGGCGCAGTCTCACGTTTGCATAAGATTCATCCATTCCTGCTTTACATAACTGTGGACATTCAAATTCTGTAACACAGTCAACACATCAGTTTTATCACAGCATTGTCCGTTCATAAAGCAAGAATCTTTGCCATTATCTTTTCCATTATCTGCATTGACAAAAGTCATGCAAGTGATTCAGTTCACGTTTCTTTCACATAATGAATTTACATTTTAAAAACCTGTGTTTTTTCCCCTCCTGATAAAAATCATGGCTCTGCTTAGGCAAACGTACCGCTGCTCAACTACTGTGTGCCGCCTTTCAATACGGTCTCTAGTATCCTCAGGCTTAATGTGTTCTCTCCACTGCACTTTCAGCCCAGGCAAATGAAGCTGTCTCACCAAGTCAGGATCTCTCAGGTACATACACACACATAACCCGCTGTGCTGTACTGCAGCCAGGCGGCGGAGATGCTTGACTTCCATTATATATATATAATATACTAATGCAATACATTTATGTTCTCACGTTATTGGCAATGAATAACTGCTCTTCTGCCCGACGTTCATCATGACCTGATTTTTGTTGTAAGCATCGATTGTTTTTAACTGTTAATGAAATGCCCAAAACCCCCGGTACATCTGTCGTTAATGCCATGGTTGTTCCCGTATTATCTGCACCTTCCGGCTTGCGATCAGCAAATATACACCCACTGTTATTCAAAGTACATAAAAACAATGGGGAAAGAAGCTGTAGTGTCGTGGAAGCCTGTTATGCAACCTTTTAGTTTTCACTCGAGCTAAACGTCGCTGCATAGTTTAACATATTGATCAGGGCATACGCGATAAGTCTGTTGTTGCCTGGCGCTCCAGCGGTTCGTGCTTTGTTTTAAAAGGTGGTGGGATGCAATGTTTTGCGGCTGTATGTGTTGGTAATGTGGAATTAAGTGTTGGTGGTGGGATTCAAAGTGTCGTGGCTGTACGCGTGTGTGTGGGCGAAGTATTGTATAAAGTGTTGGGTGCTGTACTAATGATAGTTGTGTGTTGGCCACTGCATTGACGCGTTTTGGCTACTATATTATTAATAACACCCCTCTCTGCAGAGCTACCCATGGAAGAGCAGCTGCGGCGGCTGCAGGAGGAGCGCACGTGCAAAGTGTGCATGGATAAAGAGGTGAACATCGTGTTCATCCCCTGCGGACACCTGGTGGTGTGCAAGGAGTGCGCACCCTCGCTAAGGAAGTGTCCCATCTGCAGAGGCCTGGTGAAGGGGACAGTGAGGACATTCCTCTCCTGAAGAGGAGCTGCTGCAGCCGCGGGGGACTCATGAGCCGGGCTCGCTGTTTTTTTTTTAGCATGCGATGCATCTTGTAAAGATAGAAGTCAATACATTTTGTATTTATGGGGAAGGGGGGGTTCAGAATATTGCAAATGTGGGCACGCTTACCAAGCTATTTAAATAAAGCTGTTTGTATAGATCTAGTTATACCCGAGTAACGTACCAACAAGGCAGATGGTTTCATACTGCAGTGTGACGCTTCGTGCCAAATAAAGCCTCTAAAGTCACACTTTGGATATACTTTTAGGTAGAAATTGTTAACCAAGTGCTTTGAACACACCAATTGATATAAAACATGTTTGCTCCACAGCTTGTGCCAAGAATAGTTTGCTACCAACATTCATCGAAGTGATGGACAATAGGATCTGAAAATGTAAAATAATCATAACATAGCGAAATGTATCCATTACACATTTACCAAATATCTTGCTGGGGAAATGCCAAGCATATTACAGGCTTCCCACATTTTATTTCCTACATACTTTTTTACTTAAAGTGTGAAGACCTTTTGAAGTGCTACTTTATCACAATATTGTGCGAAAAGTGGGTTGAAATAAATGCATTGCGAAGGGTTTTATCATCGCTATACCTCATCTTTTATGCTGTTCTTTGCTAACTTAGGTCAAAGGGTTTGTTCATTGCCTAATCATTACATTTTAACCCAATGTTCAAATGAAGTACTATGGAAGCTATGGTGCCTAAAAGATCTGAATTTAAAATGTTTAATTCAATACATTTGAATCTTTGAATGTCAGTTTTGAATTAGTTTGGTGTGAATCACATCTAACAATGTACCAAAATATGAATGTTAAAAATCCAAATTGTAAAAGTTCAGATTTAAAATGTCAATCCAGGTTACTCAGGATGAGCAACAGAACACTATAATGCATCCTGCCCCGTCTGGTACAACATACATTACACATGGATAGATAGCGTAGCTAATTAACCTTTTGAGGGACTTAGCGTAGCCTGACCTCTTTAGGAGCTCAATGTCGCGTATTAACACCTGCAGGTGGCCGCGGGTTCTCAGGTACAAGCTTTGTGATTGGTTAGACGCAGGATGCATTATATCGGTGTTCTGTTGCTTATCCTGAGTTAGCCGGATTGATATTTTTAACAAATACAAATTTAATTTTACAACTTGGATTTTTAACGTTCATATTTTGGGAAGCCACATTGTTAGATGTGAACTGACTGTTTAAAATCACACCAAATTCAATTCAAAACTGACATTCAAAGATAAAATTCAAATGTATTGAATTCATTATTCGTTTAAATTCTGATCATTTCGGGAGTAATTTGCTTCCATAAATTACATTGATAACATCTTAAGCTTTGACATTTTGTTAGAGCTCCCTTCTTTGTCAGGGGAGCTCAGGTGTCTTTTGGGGGAGGTCAGCGGCCGCTGGCCCTCCCAAGAAACCGCATAGTCACCAGATTGAGAAGATTGTTTAGATGTAGTTGATAATTGAATAATTATCAATTTCCGGAAGCTAAAATAAAAGATTTGGAATTTCAGATATTTGTACAGATTTGTCTGGAAATCTGTAAAAAGTTTACCAGAATCAAACTCAAAACATTTCTTTACTTCCCAGACCTGCATCTGAACCCTGACAATACACATTATAGTCAGCTAATAACCTCAGCATTGTGGGCGTGTTGATCCCCGGCCCGTTTTGAGTAGTTTGCATTCCCTCAAAGTCCAAAAGGCCAGTTTGATTCCGCTGCTGTAATGCAAGTGTACGGTAATTGATCACCGCCTTGGCCATGCTAGTCTCAATTGGTTTGAAAGGAACTGAAATTACATGGGATTGCAGTGGACTTAATGGATCATCCGATGCTTAATGCACACCTTGATAACCCTCAATATTGGACATAAACTACAGATTTGTTGTCAATCACTAAGCTGTTACAACATTTAAACCATGACAGTGCAAGTACCCATGTCTACATGCATCAGTGTTGTACAAATTGTCTGAATGGACTTGCAGTCACATTTTACCTTCGATATCTTAGTGGCACATACATTCACTCAATTGTTACTATTGTAATAAGTTAAACACAGACAATACAAGTTATATTTTTACAAATATTTATTTTTATCCACATATCTCCAATGCCGGTTTAGATGATGCCAATCTGAAATTAAAAAGAAAACGGGATTAGAACAAGCAAAATCCATGCAGGCCTTGCATCTGTGGCTCCTTTCACATCACAGTCAGTCAAAATAAATGTTTACATTACCTCACATCATCTCATGACACACAGATCCACTTACTTTGTTAGCAACGTCCAACGCATCATAATCTGGTGCCAGTCGTACGTATGCCTTCTTCTCACCGTCAGGCCTGAAATGTAAAAAACAGTGACGTTAAAGGAGTCATTTGAAAGCACTTGGCCCAGTTGCATTTCACTTCAACCATCTGTTTAACTACCAGTTGTCACAGCAACCTCTGAGTGTTTGCTTTTTTTTCCAGCTCCAATATGGTAACCAACAATGAATGAATAAATTACAACCCATATAATCTACCAATAGTCAAACAATATCATCCCTAAAAAAAAAAGCAACCCACCAATTTTACAGTGTTGTCATGAAGGCATTTCTTTAGGCAAGTTCGAGATAATACTAAAATAAACTCAAAGCCATGTGACGAAGCTTTAGGACCTACCTGATCAGCGTGTTGACCTTGGCAACATCGATATCATACAGCTTCTTGACGGCGTGTTTGATCTGGTGCTTGTTGGCCTTGACATCTACGATGAACACCAGTGTGTTGTTGTCCTCGATCTTCTTCATGGCCGACTCAGTGGTCAACGGGAACTTGATGATGGCATAGTGATCCAACCTAGGAGACAAGGCACCGGGCGTCAGTTTAAAAAGCTGTGACTACATTAAGCTGGCCTTGACAGTAAACTTTAAACCTTATTCATGCCCGAAGGCAAATAAGGCGTTACCCCACACATTAGCAAAATAGAAAGAGTAAAGTAATTTATTGTTTACAGTATACATCACACCATCCACACAACCTACAGTTGTGTACTGCTTATTGGCACGATCCTAGGTGCATCAGACGTAAAAATGCTGGAATCACATTTGTCATACTTTGATCGCTGTAGATCATCATTTGCACCGGACCAAACCCTTGTGTGTGTGTGAATACTAGGCCTGTAGCGATGCGTCGATGACGTCGACTTCAAAACTACGTCGACGTCATATTTTGACGTCGACACGTCGCCACACACACGTGGGTGATCCAAAAAAAACATTGCCACAGTTC
>JAOPJH010000124.1:2512820-2524264 GCA_027122575.1 Merluccius polylepis | reverse complement strand
AAAACAGCGGTTAAAGCCAGCGAGTGAGTCCGACAGGGCTACTCTTGTCGGACACATACATATGAAGCCCCGGTGACGGTCTGGAAGTGCGGATAACATATAAAACAGCGGTAAAAGCCAGCGAGTGAGTCCGACAGGGCTACTCTTGTCGGACACATGTCTCTGAAGCCCCGGTGACGGTCCACAAATAAAATGGGACTTCATTTGTTTCATGAGTTATGGCAGCTTCCACACGTTGAGATGGTAAATAATCTTGAATCGGGTGATTTGGGTATTTTACTGACCCTCTGGTTGGTTGATTATATGTTAAACTCTTTTCCTTTTCACGAGTAGAACGATTGGAGCAGCCGTAAACTACACAAAACATAGGCATCTTGACTTTTTCACATGGCAGTTCTATGGGCAGACTCCACTTCCTGCCATCCATCTGAATTCAGCACGTTCGCGATGCAGCGCTGTGACGTCACGAGAAACCAAGCTATTAGTTGTCAATAAATGCATTGATTTACAATATTTAGATTATAGCACAGCGACATGTGTTTGTCGTTACATCACACATGTCATACATACATTTAAAAAAAAGAAAGTTAAATTCGTTAATATTTGAGGATTAGTGTGAACAGCTAGCCTTGTGCTGTTTGTTGCTTTGAATTATGGTTTATTTTTATTGTTATTATTATTATTATTATTATTATTATTATTATTATTATTAATATTATTATTATTATTATTATGTTCTTAAACTTGTATGGTAGTCAAGAGCAATCACACCCTAATGTGTATTGCTATATTTAGAGGAAGGGGAAGGGAATAAATGATATGGTGTTTTCAATCATCTTAATTACTAAATGACTAATGTAATCTTTATGACTTTCAGATAGGACAGAAGGAGACCGGCAGGCGACGTTCAATGATTGGACTGACAGGAACATGAGGAAGCTCCTAGCGGTCACTGGTCGTCTCTCCACAGAGCGGACCACTCATCACGAGGCTCCCTGCTGGGGGAGGAGAGGAGGGAGGAGAGGAGCATACAACAGCCAGCAGACAGCCTGGTTCCCTTCGCCCTCTGGAGCACTAGAGATGTAGTGCAGTTTCACACACAAACAAATGTGACTTTACGACAAACGTAATGTCCTTAATTACACAAATGTGTAATAATTACACAAATGTGTAATTAAGGGCACAGTTCAAACGGGATCAAAAAAAGATTTGTCTCGCTGTTAACTACCGTACATATTGTATCGGAAATAAGATTGTCCCATAGTGGTCCACCGGAAGGGAAGGGACTAAGGCTCTATTAAAAATACGGTCAGTAGTATATTGAACTAGCCTACCGTATATCATGCTTTGATAACGTTTTACTCGTTTACTCGCAACGTTTTTATTTAATCTCGCAAGACTTGCCGATTATGTCATAACCTGTTTAACCACATCGCATGAAGTTGGTCTGGTTAACAGACATTAGGCTGCGACATTAAGGTTATCGTCTGTCTTGGAAGTGAACATGTTGCCCTTGTATTGAATGTTAAACGCGTCTCAAACCATTATGGACTGGTTTGGTTGCAAGTGCAGCCACCCCAGCTGCAGCTGGACCATCCTGGTCACTACGTCTTCCGCGCAGCAGGCTGCCAGTAGGGGAGGACGACACGCCCCGGATGGAAACATGTCGGTTGTCTACGCCCTTTAGAAATTAGCAGACGCCATAACCACTACCTCTGCTAAAATGCGACATCCTTACACTTTTAATACAAGAGCATACATCAGTACAGGCTGTTTAAATCGTATTGCCTTATGTAGAGCCTATGAATGACCCCCACACACGTGATTTATTTGGGCCCTTCCTGGTAGAGCACAGTGGGAACGGACCAAAGCCAATCTTGTTTTTGCGTTGTGGGAGTGTATTGAATGTAGCAATTTTGAAAATTAAATGGATACACAAAGAAAAAGGTACAATGAGTGTCCTGCATCTTTGCAGATAGTGGGTGCTTGCACTTGGTAGGCGAATGGGTGCAACATGGCTGCTGGCACAATAACATCTCTGGGTTGTTTAGACTGTAGCCTCGCCAGCTGAGACTCATCTTTAAGACTCGATTCTTAAAGCATTAATTACAGCAATAAAATGTTTCAACACTGAAACTTGAACACCCAAATGAATCCGAACAAAGTGGTCTCCGGTTACAAACAGTGTACATTATCATTAACAGTAACGTTAAGCATTAGAAGACACACTTTAACCAAATATTTTTTTTATTACTAACAAACTGCCAAATACACTAGTTTGTGTAGACCCGAGGGCCTGGTCCTATAAACAAACCATGTAGACATCTAATTCCAGAGCTATCACTAAAAACAAATGGCATACCACACAAATTAAGTCAACACAGAAGCGAAAAGAAACACCCCCCTCCCCCCAGACGCATAAACACGACAGCAGTCCATATCAGCAACAAGCCCTCCTCCGCATTCACCATTATATCTGAAGACGCCACGCATATCGCTTTGTTTCAAAACATCCAGAAAGGTGCCCATCGGTTGACGAGGACAAAAGATGCAAGCATTCCCTTTCGCAGTTACAAGTCTATGTACATTGAATAAGAATCGTCATATACCCACATTGCCATAGAAGACAGGGAGGAAATATCATTTGACATTTTGAATTTAAATTTTTTTTTGTTCCTGGTGGAATTTAATTGTCATAATTGTTTAGTTAATTGGGTAACCATGGCCACTTTAAACCTTAGTAACTAGACCCTACTGCAGATGACACCAATGTCACCGTGTGTCCTGCCAAGTGAACTTAAAACTGAACTCAAGAGTCTGGAAGCACCAGAACGGGAAAAAAAAAATACTGAAAAATGTTTATTTTTTTCTTCAAAAACAAAAAAAAAGCTCCTTTACAGCATCAATGTTTTGTCCTGTAAAGCCAGTAGACATGTAAAATACAACCCTTACAATACATTAGAATCAAAAGGTACCAAAAAGTACAGTAAAAATTACACTTCCAGTGGTGGAAATGTGGGGAGAAAAAAAACAAACCTAAGGGAAAAAACAAAACGAAAACATGACAGGTTTAAAAAAAAAAAAAATTGGAAAAAGTTACATTTTATTCTGATGGTTTCTGTACAAAATGGTCGTCTGTCATAAAAGTTGAGTCGAGTCTTGTGTCCCCGCCAGGCTACCATACATCTTACACTGGATCACTTGAGCACTGAGGAAGAGAGGAGAAATATTTAAACCAAATTAATTTGCAGTTTATGTTGCCTGCCAATTTAAGCCAAAGAGTGCGTGTGATTTTTTTATAGATATATCCATCTATATCCATTGCTCTTGAAAAGTTGTCACAGCCATGTCTGCACTGCCGATTCAGAAGCGGACCGACGTCTGTTGCAACCAAGTACCGTTTAATAACAGCAACGCTGTATTCTTTGGGCATTTTACTTGTTGCGCAATGGAGATGCATGCTTACATTGCCGTTATACTGACTAACTCCTCTGGTTGTGGCATATGAATTTGAGCTCATTTTTCTAGATTATTCTATGAAATGAACAGCATGCTTCATGACAAAATCCTGAACGAGTTCTATGTAGTCATCTGTAAAACATTGTAATGGAAGTGCTTCACATTTGTTTTGTGTATCGTGGTGGTTTATGGAGTCAATTTCTATACATTTGTCAACCCCTGGTGGATTAAACAAAAAAAAACAGTTTCAGGTCTAGATACAAAGTAAACAAATCCAATAGCATGTGTACATTTGACTCTGCAATAACTGCAAAATAAAGAAAACCAACTATGTTCCTGTGCATGTTTTTTTAAATTTATGGTCAATTCAATTTTATGCTTTTATGGTAAAGAACCCACACTTTGTTCCAAAAGCTTAAATATGTGGTTGTTCAAACAGAAATCAGTGATTTGTCAAGTGGGCCAGAGCTGCAGGTTAGTTGTGGGCGGCACAGCGTGGCAGCATTTGGCTCTTAGCAGCATGTTGTTAGGGAGGCAGAAGCAGAGGAAGAGACCCCAGGATGAAGGGATGATTCAGGTGTTAACAAGCCTGTGCTGCTGACTAGTAGGTAGGTATATAGCTATAGCACACTCAACGCAAGTCGATTGCATCGTTCACCAACTTAAGACTAAGGGCTGGGCAAGAACAAATGGTCATTTACTTTGTTGTGCATGCCTTCAGAGAACCTTTAAGCCCCAATGATTGAAGCCCCAATACAGGCACTGGAAATTACCAAAACATGCCACATGTATCCAAGCCACTTCAAAATATAATACTGATAATTCCGTTTGCCAGGTCTGAAATGCATCCTGGGTAATGAGCAGACAAGCTTTTTAAGATCCTGAACCATCCCTTAAGTGTGAAGATGCTTAGCAGCTGAAGAGCAGATAGCCTCCCATCTCCAGATAAGCAAAACCCATGGGCTTGTGGTCCACCTAGACCCAATTCTGAAGCCATTGTCTTTTTCTAGTTGTCTTTTTATTACAGTAGTAAGTAGGTTCTCTCCTGCAACACCTCATGTACATCTACAGCCAAAGAGGGTGCATGTATTAGGGAATTTGAAAAAGGGGGTAATAGGCCAATTTCTCACTATACTAATACAATAATCCCAGGCACTTTCAACATTACATTAGGAACTAACAAGGGTCACATAGTGAAGAGGTTGATTGCTCAATTGAAGACATTTAATTTAAAAGATTATAACGCAGTTCACTGCCAGCTTTTCCACATCGGCCAAATAAAAATGAGTAATAGTTACATCAAAAATATTCTACAGCCTATCCACTATGATGACCCCCAATTCCCCCCCCCTCCCCACCCAAGTGTGCCATGACAGCTGTAGTAGTCACAAGTGTTGACTATGAAGACATAGCATACCTTGCACTACAATGTGATCAGTATGGCTTGTAGCTAGTCTGGTGGCCTCCCCGTCTCGGAGTTTTCCCAAAGCTGGCACTGCCCTGGTCTGCGGAGGACAGAGAGAGAGGCCACTGAGTACCTTAGAGCACAGACAAGTCAAACAGTCAGGCAGCTCCACCCGCCAGGCCAGCCACATGCCACAGCGCCGCCAGCCAGCCAGCGCGCCGGGTTGCTCAGTGTTGCCGTGTGTGTGAACCAGGGATGCACCACTAGAACATTTTACAATGTATGCTAGCCATTATATTACATCTGGACCATTTTACTTTGACAAATTGGGTGATTTTTTTAAAAGAAAGAACTCACCCCCCCCCCCCCCCCCATTACAATCTGACAATAGTGAGGGTAGCTCTGAACGGGTAGATCCATCATCTATGCCCTGGGTGTACCTACATGGTGTTAGGGAAGGGTTTTGGGAAATCCAGATGTTGCCATTTACACTACTGGTGCATCCCTAGTGTCTGGGTACTTACTGTAATCATAAGCGCCTCCGTATCCACCATAGTAGCCTGAGCCATAGTCGTAGCCGCCGTATCCACCATAGCCACCGTAACCTCCCTGGTTACCATAGCCCTGGTTCCAGTAGTTACCATAGCCTTGGTTCCACCCTTGGCTCTGGGCTGCAAGGGGGGAAACAAAGAAATGGGGGTACATTTATCCACAACTGTCTCAATCACCTGCTTCATTAAAACATGCTATCTGCAAGCTGGCTAGTTTGTTATCTGTTGCCTTTCACTGCAACCATCATCTACCAATATTAGATGAGCTGCGGGGGAGGAGCCCAACAAAGACTCGTCCACGCCATTACCTCCACCTCCTCCACCGCCACGCCACCTGCCACCACGTCCACCACCGTAGCCCCCCCGGCCTCCTCCGTACTGCTGCTGCTGGTACACCTCTTTGGGCTGGGCAATCTTCAACTCGCACTGGGGACAGAATGCACAACTTGAAACCTTGTCCAATACTGACCTTTGGCTTTGATACTTTCGTATCCCAGAGTATTCTTGAAGCCCTTTGTGCATCTCTTAATGGGTACCTTGCTGCCTTCCACCACGTGGAATTTGTTCTCAAGACACTTCTTGACGCTGGCTTCGTCTTTGTATGTAATGAAGATGAAACCCCTCCTCTTCTTCATCTTGGGCTCAACTGGCAGCTCAATGGTCTCGATCTAAAAAATATATACATACAGAATATAAGCCTATTGCAAAGATGTTGGTTATGGTTAATTATGCAATGCTGCAGATATTTCTTATAACACGCTTTTGTAAGATACTTTGTAAGTCAATACCAGCCATTCAACCACACAATTTATGCCTCTTTCTGTACATCTTTAAAGAAATGTCTCCCATACATCAAGACATGCACTATAACATACTGACATGACTACTGCAGCCTAGACAAACCTCTCCAAAAGTGCCGAAATATTCCCGAATGGTTTCCTCTGTGGCCTCAGGATTCAGCCCTCCAACGAAGATCTTCTTTACGGGCTCCTTCTTCATCGCCATGGCCCTCTTGGGGTCAATTTGACGGCCGTCCAGTCTGTGTTCGCTCTGCTCTAGGACCTATGCAGGCAAACAAACATCACGCACAAGCTATGGAGGAATACACCTTGGCTCTTTGGACCCATTCAAATAGTCAGGGAAGCAATTACAAATGACTTGCTCTGTGATTACTACATGCCATTTTCAGCCATGTTCATATTCTGGCAGGTAATGACGGGAGATGCAGCAGTGTTTCACTAGTAATGGCCTCTGGTCAATGCTATAGACTAGATGTTTCACTAGGGCAACCATGATGGGTTTAACCAAAACACTGTACAACCAGTCAAGCATAGCAAGTCCAAAATCAACCCACCTTGTCCACACTGGAGGAATCTTTAAAGAGAACAAAACCAAAGCCCCGGGAGCGCCCCGTGCTGGCGTCCATTTTGATGGTGCAGTCCGAGACTTCGCCGAACTTTGAGAAGTAGTCCTTCAGGTCCTTTTTACTGGTGTCCCAGCTCAGGCCACCCACAAACATTTTACTGCAGAGATAGTGAGGAAAGTTACTTAACATTCCTCTCCTATATCCATTGTAGTTTCAGTTGTCTCAACATTGCGATAAACCCAAATTTAAAGTAAATCAGAATTTGCCCATCAAATAAACTAAATCTATAGTAGAATGGACTGAAATAGTTTCTAGACAATACTACCTAAAAAAACAGCCATTTACCATTCAACAACATACACATACATGGTACCACTTTCAGTGTACTGGGGGGAAAGAAATAGGCCTACTTATTGTCCTAATGGGACCTTGAATTTCAACCAATCAATTTACAGCATCCTCATGGATCGCCATTGTGATGGTGAGCCCAAATGGAAAATAAACCAAAGACACCAGTGCCTTGTTCCATCCAGTAGTATCAAAACAAGGCATCGAAGCGCCGGACATGAGGTGTTGTTGATCTTCTCCAAGGCTACATCTCCTTACCCAGCATCGTCCTCTCCTTTGCTAGCGTTGATTTTTCCACCGTCTCCGGCTTCCTCCTGCGTTTCTTCTGCCTCTGCCTCTGCATCTGCATCTCCTTCTACCTCTGCCTCTCCTTCTGCCTCTGTGACCGCAAACTCCTCTTGCTCAGCTCCATTCTGCTCCTCTCCCTCGTTGCCATTCTGCTCGGAAGTCTCCATGAACTGATTTTCGGCGTCGCTCATTGTGATGGATGGGGGGGCTGTGGGACAAAACAAAGTTAGTCCGATTTTAACCATCTTAATGAAATGGTTGCACGCTGTAGCAAGCAATCTTTAGGGGAAATTAGAGTTTACTCGCGAACGATAACGTCGATAATTGATACACCTAAAATGTATCGAAAACAGTCGTTTTCGATGTATCCATTTTGGACATAAGTTTCTGGTCACACAATGCAAGATGTGTTCCTTCGACTTCGAATAGTAACGGAAACCAATCGCTAAAGTCGACTACGCAAGAAAATGTCGCAGTTATTGTAAAACTAAAATATGGATTTAAATAACGCACAAGCTGCATGCAGATCGAAACAAAAGCTTCCAGTTGAATAGCAGCGAGTGCATCAACAACGGCGATTTTGGTTAGTTGATACAACACGCCTCTCCATTTTGAGTATTCAAGTCGGGCGCGCTTTATAAGCTCCCTTACCGCTCAATGCACGGTGCAGGCCCGAGACCATCCGTAACCCGCTCACCTACACCGGTACACCCGCACCGTGGGGGGAGACCGGCTCAGGGCCGTCTCTTGTTAAATATTATGCACACGAAATTAGCAGAAATGCGCATTTTGTAATGATGCACACAATACAACTCCGGGGTTTCTGTGCAAAGCCTCCCGCGGCCCTCTCTAAATAAAGCGCGTTAGCTTAGCACGGCTTTCTTGCTAACCATAACAGACAACCGTCCAGCTAGCTACTAAACTACGGATATATGCGAGTTGGAGGATGAATCTACGGCACAAGAACCACAATAATGCAATCCATTTACAAAACAGCTTTGGTGGGAAACGAAGACAAACACGCGCTTACTTTTGAGACAGAGGAGACGGTGACTTGCTTCTCAAGATGGACACTCCGAATTCACCGCTAACTCGTGGCAACATATATATCACCGGATGTGACCGAGAACTACAGGACGTTACTACAACAACGGCTGTGATTGGACGCCGAGGGCGGGCCTCGGTATGAAGGACACGTCCTATTCGTCCATTTTACGAGTTGACAAAAACAAACTGGATGTTCCCCCTCCGCTGTATTGTAAGGAGAATATCCTCGCCGCTGCTATCGGACACTTGGATGTTTCTTATCTTTTGTGTCTGCCTCTCAAATACACATCGCCCACGCGTGCAGTTCTCCATCTTTCGATAGTATTCATTTTCCATCAGTGTTTTTATTTTTATTTTTTTAACAGCAGTAGGCCTATCCCACGATCCTCTTCTGGTCTCGGTTGCGAGTGCACCAGTCTTATTTAAATAAATAACCCACCACGAGGTACTACAGATCGGTTCTGGTCCAAGATGTCACATGCTGCTCGGCTCTCGACCCAAACACTTCCCAGCTCTATGACAGACATACGCCTACAAGAAATAATCCATTGTGTTTGTCCGTAAACAAACGTTTCTGGAGTCCATTGCTGATCTTTTAAAAGCGTATTGCATTTGCTATTGCGGTCCATAACAGACGGATCCAAAAGATCATACACATTGCCTTCATTTAGAAAAGTGTTGCTAGGATCCAAGATAGTCAAAAAAAGCACTGTACGACTATTGTTGCATCATCTCTACACATGGCGCAATACCTGTTCCATTAGAAACCATATGAAATCAGACTGAACCCATTCGTTTCTTTCAACTAGCTAGAAACATCTCTTCCTCCAGACCTACCAGCAGACTACACCAGACAAAACATTTAGTTCATGTGCACCGTGTCTGTGGAATGGCCTCACTGCCCAACTGTTCATCACAGCAACAGCTACCCGCTTTTTTCCAGAGAACATGTTTCACACACCGTTTATTCCCAGATCTGTCCTGCACCCTCATTTAGAAACTGAACCACTACACGTTTTTTCATCATCCTCAACTTCACTTTTTGATAAAATCCTTCTGATAAGTTGATAGAAAAACAACTTTGATTCTGTCTTGCAGGTCAGATAAACATCTTTCAGTATATCGCCTAGCGCATGTCCAAAACAATTCCATTTCAATCTTTGATTTGTAACCACACTGCAAGATGAAAAGAGATGAAGACACAGGCAAGGCATTTCTTGTTAACCGTTTATTTACATCCGATACACATTTAGATTACTTTAAAAGACAACATTTAGAAGTTATGTTTTATTTAAAATACTTGAAATTATTAAAATAAACATGCTTAAACAGCATCACTTTAAACCATGATCTTCACAATTTCATTAAACAGTTATCCTTTAAAAAAAATACAACCTTCCAGACACCTCTATTGTGTCAAATCTTAAATGTTCTTTTATCCTGTAAAAGATGTTCAATAATTGTTTGAGTCAAGTTCATGAGCAACGGACTACAGTGGTATTGTGTACTTTTGAACAAATTACGCTTTCCAGGTTCCAGATTCGGTTTCAGTCTACGAGCGGGATTTGCTCACCCAGTGGTACTTGTCAACACGAGGCCCAGTAAAGGAGAAACCTGGTCGATGGGATTTAAACGCTGCATGCGCGGGGAACTTGGTGCCTGGTGGAGGAGGAGGAGGAGGAGCAGCAGGTGCAGGGAAGTGAGGCGGGAATCCATCCCCAGTAAAAGCCTTCCTTTTGGGGTAGGTTACCCAGGTCTGGGGCGCACCGGTAGCAAACTCGCTGAACTGAGGAGAAAGGTTAGGAGCAGAGGCTGGTTGGGGAGAAACAAAACAGAACTTCGGCACAGTTTTGACATCCATATTAACTTGCAAGGAAGTGCAAGGAAACATTAAGAGATTCAGTGTCTGCAATTAGGCTTTTCAAGAGCTTCAACTTACTTCTGATGGCATTCGACACAAAATGAAACTGGAAGTTAACTTTCTACTTACAAATGTTAAGGCTCTGGACTCCTCTCATTCCAAGGTGTACTAAATGACGCTCAATATAAAAACACTTCAGCCTCTTACCGATGGGCTCTGAGCGAGACAGCAATGTACACTCAACTTGTTGTCAACATTACAAGCAGGTGGAGTTTCAGCGCCCACTAGGATGTATGCTTTCCACACCCTCAAGGGCAAAACTTTAATACATGTTTTAATTAAATAAAAAGTAAAAAACACTCCTGTCAGTTGGAATACATGTTAATGGAGCAGCTTGGCCACACCGCCCACCTGGTAGACACTGTTGGGGTTGCTGACGGTGGGGATAGTCTTGTGCTCTGGTCTCGATAGAGGGGCTGAGACCACCGATATGTTGCTGCTGTTGCAGCTGCTGAGGCTGGCGGTGTCCCCGCACACGTCCTCCTCGTCCTCGTCCTCGTCTTCGGAGGAGGCCCCCGAAGGGACGTCCAGGCTGGCCCGCTCCACCGCGTTCTGTATGCGACGAGAGAAGTCCCTGTCGCTACGGTGGTGGCCACTCAACAGCGACACGCAGAATGGAGTGCTGTGCTCGCCATATCTGGAGGAGAGCGAGAGAGCGAGCGATGACGTTACAATCCATCCGACCGATCGCCGTGTGCCAAATTCTTTTGACTGCAAGACAGTGGTGCCAATATTATGATTCTCCAAAAGCGACATGCAGTGATTTCAGATGCACACCATTAATGAGCAGGTAAGGGTTAGGCAACTTGGACACCTACAGGTGCATGGACATATCTGGGTTTTGAACCGAGAACTGTTTGGCTGAGGGTCACGACATCCCAAGGACTATGTGGCCACCCGATACAGACCTTAATTCAGGTGCATCATTTAGGAGCGTAGTATTCATCAATAGTGTGCAGCAGACCAGTGTCAATTAGCCTGAGTATACCCATGCTGCCTTGCGCGCTCGAAATTTCGATCTGCCAGACAGCCTGGTGGCTATGACCGGTTCCTCTCGCA
>JAOPJH010000124.1:2418677-2431276 GCA_027122575.1 Merluccius polylepis | reverse complement strand
AAAAAAAAAAAAAAAAAAAAAAAAATATATATATATATATATATATATATATATAAAAAGTTAAATAGACTAGAAAGTAATGCAAGTAAAGTATATTACAGAGAATTTCAATTGTATACAAAATCCAATTACGTGCAAATCCAGTTATGTGCAAAAGTCAAAGTAGCAGAAAGCTAGATAGCTGGGGCGGAACAATCAGTGCAGCCATGTTGCTGACGCACAGGAAGTCTATGCACATTTATTACACGGCTTTGTGGTTAACAGCCGATTCTGATTGGTCAATTACTGCATTCTACTGTCAGCTATTTCTGAATAGCAGACTGCGGCTATGAATTACAGACTGTTGCTATGGACAATATTTCCAACCGTAGAATCTAACAGACATTTGATTTTTAAATCAAATTAATAATTTGATTAAGTTATATTTTGTGTCAAATTATTAATATCTTTAGTCAGTAGCTGTGTAATAAGCAGGATACTGTACAGTGAGCCGGTCATTATTGGGGTGGGTGATTCAAACCCTGTCGGGTTTATTTCACAATAATGACCAGCTCGATGTGCGTTGTCCCTTACGTCGAGTTCAGTCAGTTTAAGTCTGTGACGCTGGCTCTGCCACCAGTTGGACCTGAAGGAGGTGGAGAGGAAAATAGCCCAGCAGGACGCCAGGCTCCAGGGAGTGGACCTAAGCCGCACCGTGCACCAAGTCAGCCAGGAGAAACAGGAGACCCAGCACAGGCTGGACACCAGTAAGACGGCCCACACACTGCCAACACGCACGTGCGCGCCGCACACACACACACACAGGGTCCAAAATTAACTTGTAGAATTTTGTCTTTTTACCTGCCAGAGTGGAGAAATCTAGCGGCCACAAGCAATTGTGGCAATTGTTTCAACCCTGCGTATTTTATGTACCTGCCAAATGGTCGAAACTATCAGCCATTGGCTGGTGGCAGGTGTTGATACTGGACCCTGAACATACACACACAAATGGCGATACTAGATATGTCTAGTTGCAGGGCTGGTTGGTCAAATATTCAGTGTGTTTTGTGTCTTTTTTGCCTTGATGTTTTGATTTCATGTCATTATTTTGCCTAATGTTCTGGAAAAAAAGTAATTTTTTTTCTACCACAAAATGTTTTCAGAAAACCAATCTAGGTACCTTGACCACTGATGCTTTTGGGAATGCAAAACAATGTTGGGTGCGTATGTGTGTGTGCAGCCTCCAGTAAGATAGAGCTGAAGCGTAAGCTGACCCAGGAGCAGCAGGAGCGCGTGCAGAGCTTGCGCGGCGCGGTCAATGAGACGCGCGGCCACAAGCTGCAGCTGAGCAGTGACATGCAGCAGCAGACACAGCTGCAGGCGCAGAGCGTGGAGACCACCGCCGAGCTCAAGACCCTCACCCGGGAGATCCAGGTACACGGCACGCACATGCACACACAAAGTCACCTGCATATTCACACACACACAGGGTCCATAACAAACACCAGCCAAATGCGGGTAGATTTTCTATTTGACGGGTGAAATAATTGTTTGGCGGGTAGATTTTACATCTACAGGTGCTTTTGGCTGGTAAATCTCACATTTCAAAAAGCTAGTGTCGGACCCTGCACGCACACACTCACTCACTCACTCACTCACACAAGCTCTCACACACTTTCTGATGGATGGACGGATGGATGGATGGATGGATGGATGCAGGCAGCCAAGGAGCAGCTGGCTCCTATCTCTGCCCTGTTGGAGAAGCTGCAGCACGAGCGAGAGGAGCTGGTGGCACGTAGGAGACAGAAGCAGGAGGAGGGACAGGAGAAGGTGGAGATGTTTTTTGGTTCATGTTTATTGCATTGTGGATTATTGTATAGCATCTGTAACCTTTTGTACTACCTATGACATGTTTCCCCTTCTGTGAATGATCCTGTTCACATTCTATACCACCACACTTCCTGTCTGAGCCGCTGGGTTATGCCTTTGTGGTCTTTTGTTTGTACTTGGGTTAATTCATTCATTCTTAACCCTCTGCCAGGTGAACACCATCAAGGACAAAGTGAAGAATATCACCACGCTGGAGAGAGAAATCACCAGATACACCGCGGAGGGCAAACAAGCATACAAAGAGGTCACTGTATTTTGCACATAACCCATTAAATCAGGGTGTGCAGTGACACAACTCTGACGCACATTGGTGTATGCAAGAGGCGTACGGCTGTAAAGCCACGGACAGCTGACACGGTTATGTTTTTAATTTATTTGCAGCAAAAAGAATCGGACCTCCGCGAGACCAACACGCAGCTCCACGAGGCGGAGAAACACAAGGAGAAAATCACCAAGGAGATGGGGACCGTCCGCCAGGACATAGACACCCAGAAGGTTCCTACTCCCCTCCTCGTATATCGGCTGGATCTCTTTGTAGTCTGTGGTCCCTTTGTGTTGTGGTTGCAGCCTCAGAGGTGCAGGGGTTTTTCTTTTAGATCACCCAGATCCACCCGATCATACTGCAGTACGTGCCGTATCATGTACGTGCCCCAAAGAAGCCAATAACCATAGGAATTGTTTTAAGGCTGGGCAATATATCGATATTGTATCGATATCGCAACATGAGAGTAGATATCGGCTTAGAATTTGGATATCGTAATATCGTGATATGGCTTCAGTGTTGTCTTTTCCTGGATTTAAAGGCTGCATTACAGTAAAGTGATGAGAAAATACTTGTTTGTCAAGTATTTAATTCACACAGGAGTAAAACAAATATTATTAAGACAACAACCTTTAAAATATTTGTCATATTTTCTATGTATATTTACTGGAAGAGAAGCAAACAGGTAAAAAATGAACCATTGATACAATATATGTAAGGGATAATCCACAACAGTAAAAGTCTCACAGTTCTCAAACAGTTATAACAGCATCACATGTACAATCATTGTCTATCAATCTATCAAAGTCTGTTTCTTAGCCATTGTTGTCTTAGTGATGTATAACGCATCTATCCACCACAACAAAGAGCGCTAATTACAATCCCTGATCTCTGATCCATATAAGGTCATGACCAAATATGGATGTTGGGATGTCCAAACAAGCCTATGGACTTATCTATTTGCACCATTTAAAACACAATATTGAATTAAAGTCAAAATGGTCATTACTGAGTTAAACTTTATTTTAAAACTTAAAAAAGTTGTAATCAACAGTCAACAGAACACAATCATTAAATAACAGAGATTTCAAGTACTCAGAACCCAAGTAGAAAAAATTGTAGAAGCAAAATGTAAACTACTAAAAGTGCACTTTTCAAATCAGATCATACAGTGCATCTAAAGTGTGCATCAGTGTCTTAAATCCTGCATTTTCCACAGCTTTAAATGGCACCATATCCTTGGCGAGATAGCATGGGACCACCTCAGTCACCGCCTCACAAACTTTCCGTCGTTTGCTGCTTTTATGGTCAATGATAATGGTTTGTATTTCGGGATGAGTGGGGTTGGACCGGCCCGAGTGAAACACTCTTGGCATGTTGCTCCGAATACCTGCTTTTAAGGTGCTTCAATAGACTCGTCGTATTCCCTCCGGAAGTGCCAACGGTTGAAAGTTTTAAAGATTAATTTGTTGTGAGAAATATCTATCTCTATAGACTTCTGAAATATCTGCTCCATCACATCTGCCATGCTGCTAGTTTACGTTGAATTGTTTTTCAAATACGTCACCCTTCCCTATGATGGAGAATCAACCAATCAGCACAGCCATCTAATAGGCAATCATTCTGTTGGTTTGTGAACGTAGCGCCGTGGTGCCACATTTATTACTGGCTATCCAAGTTTTATGTGAAGTTTGGAAACATTAGTAGGAGGACATAAATCAATTGTGGACGTCTTCAAGATCGATCATGATATAAAATCGTCAGATCGACCACCCCTAATTCAGACTTGCGTTTTGGATGACTAAGGGCGCCGAATGCGAACGTATTTCGGTACACTAAAAATAGACGGTAAAAATGATAATAGAACTTTTTATTTTATTTTATTTTTTCATAAAGATTTGGGCTTCATTTCCAAATATGCCTAATATACTTTGGCGCCGTTAATATACCTGGACGGCCCGTCCAAGTAAAGTCTGTGTGGGAAACACTACCATAGTAAATTTCACTTTTACACGTGTAAAGTGGGAGGACAGGGGCACTTCAAGTGTGGTCACCCTAGGGCACCACACTGTTAATCCAGGCCTGATGCTATATCGTCATGTGTATCCTAATTGAGATATCTTGGGATAGAAGATTTTGGGCCAGCCCTAAATTACATATTTTAAATGTGTGCCATCTCCCTACTGAAGCATTTATTATAATAAAAACCACAAATAAAGTAAATAATATAATGAATCTTTGTTGCGCTTTAAGCGAAAAAATTATGCTAGCTATAAATAATGATTCATTCATGTTATTCATATTATTAGCTTGAATAATACTATGCATTTCTTTTCTCCATCTGTGATGATGGTGGTGATGTTGATGATGGTGTGTGTGTGTGTGTGTGTGTCAGGTGCAGGAGCGCTGGCTGCAGGACAACCTGACCCTGAGAAAGCGTGTGGAGGAGCTGAAGGAGGTGATGTCCAGGCGGGAGGCTCTGTTGAAGGACATGGGCAAGATGCAGGTCATGCAGCTGCGCCAGTATGTACACACTGTCTCTGTGCCCTCAAATGTTGTATACATGTTATAGTATATAGTGTGTAGTAGTGTAGTAAAAGTGAGGGGTGGGAAACAAATCGCTTCACTTAAGCATTTTTCAATGCCCTTATTTTTATTTTTTATAGTATGTTTATTGTTTTCACATTTAATGCATATAAGAAGAGCTACATCAACAGTAGCATGTAACCTTCCCTTAAGGTTGCTGCTGCTGATGCTGCTGAAATGAAAGTCAGAAAGTCTGACTGACATGTGATGTGCATTATTTTTGGAAATATACCTCATGATATACAGTCTCTAGAAGTATGTGATTCAACTTCTCCCATGGTCTAGTATTAAAAAAGTAAACAAAAATTGCAATAAATCGTAATGTAAAATCGCATACTTGTAGAATCGCATTATTTAAAAATCGCAATACATCGGCACCCAAGTATCGTGATAGTATCGAGTCGGTAGATTAAGTAAGTAAGTAAGTTGTAAGTAGTATGTCCATTATGGCAAACATTGCACTCCTAACCATTCCTGGAAGGAGGGATGAGACCTGTTGAGACGGTCTCTGTAATTAAGGGATGTACAATTCAAATTGACTTGGCTTTACTCGTGGCAGCGCTAGTAGTAATAACACTTGCACTCGCCTAGGCCTGTGACGATAACAAATTATGCTGGACGATAAATTGTCCCAGAAATTATTGCGATAAGCGATAATATTGCCGTTTTGAGATTATTTTCAACTAATATAATTATGGCATAATAATGCAAGTACACCCTTTTAAAGATCAATACACTTTTATTTATAAAGAACACACTGGAACTGGACATCTGGAAGACATTTAAAATATGCAAAATAAATAAACAAAACAACCAAAAACAATAAATAAAATTGAAACACTAAATAAAATGGATGTAAACAAAATTGCACTTCAAAAAATATTAAACATTATGCTCAGACATAAAGAGTGATACATTCCTTAACACACAAAATAGGCAAAACTGCCAGTTAAGGCCTTTGTAAACAAAAAGTGCAAACAAGCAAACAAAAACATGAATGCAGATGCCTCAACAGGCCATATGCAAATCCATAGCTACTTTAGTCTGTCAGATTCCGAGCAAGAAATACCAACATGTTGACTTTGTGTGGCTTAAGGCAGGATCTTTCAGGAGTAGCAATGTTGCCAGCTGTGCTGAACATTCTCTCTGAGCTGGTGCTTGTTGCACAAATGCACATGTATTTTTGGGCCAACTCACATCAAGGGATCACAAGATGCCTCAAGTGCATCTTCTTGGAGGAACTTGGTCAGCTCTGTGTCAGCCAGCACTCTTGTTGGAAATGAACCCTGGGTCTGACTTGTGAGATGAGCTCTTCTTTTTTGAAGAAGGTCACTCAGCCTCTTTTTCTTGATGGGTGCGGTAGCAGTAGGTTCATCGTTGTTTCCTCCAGCAGCTTTGCTGCTGCTCTCACCACTGGTACCTTCTCCACTTTCTTCTGGCCCTTTTATGTCCAGTAGCTCTTGCACAAGCTGATGTTTGACATCGTCCAATGCCCCTGCCTCCTCCATGCTGCCACGATACCTTGGATCCAAGATGGTGGCCTTTCTCAGGAGGACTTGGATTGCAGGAGATCTGTATTTTTCAGTCAGGACCCTGCACATGTTTTCTTTAATTCTGCCTGTCATTGCAGTGTCATCGGGGCCTGGAGAGAGAAGGTCTTCTTTAATCAGTTCGAGCACTGGCTTAACTGAGGCCACTGTGACGTATTTTTCCCCTGAGAGGACGTCTGTGAAGTCAGCCAGTGGTTTCATTGCTGCATTGATGGACTCCAACACAGAAACATCCTGCCAGGATGGGTTGAGGTGGCTGTGTTTTCGGTCTTGAACCAGGACACTTCTTATGGCTGGGAGTTGCTCCAGCACCCTCTCTACCATCTTCAGCTTAGTGCCCCATCGTGTGACAACATCCTGTGGGAAAGATAATATTGTTCTTGTTCATTAGTTAGTCTATATCAACATTCTTTAACTAATTTTACATTACTACTTTTTACATTTCCATTATTTAGCATTATTCATTTGTTTGTACGTTATATTATTTTTATATGCCAGTACATTCTATTCTATAGAATAGAGATGTATTGTCATTGCACAGTAATATATTATACAACGAAATTCAGTGCACTCACGTACTGGACTCATTAAAAAAAAAAAGTGGAGTAATAAATAGTCAATAAAATAATACATTCTCATCATCTCATTCACTCGTTGTCATACACTGTACCATCAACTCAGTGCCATTGTATGCATTATATGCATTCAATTAAACTATCAATTAATTAAACATCACTCACCAGTATTAGACTGTGTTGTGGGAGATTAGCCTCACTCTGTGCCTTCCTCAGGTCTCTTCTCTTAAGCCAGCTCTGGTTGAATGCGTTGACCAAACTTTTACAGAGTCCAATGGCACGTGCTGTCCGATCTTTGTCGCTGTCCAGACCATGGCACACAGCAAGATGGAGATTGTGGCCAAAGCAATTGAGCCATGACCAGCCAAGATTTCTTATTGCAGCAACAATGTTAGCACCGTTATCTGTAGTGATACAGACTAGTTTGTCCTCATCCAGTCCCCAGTCTGCTAAAGCAGACTTCAGGTTTTCTCCAAGGGTGTCAGCAGTATGGTTCTCTGGGACATATCTGGTCTCTAAACACTTGGAGTGCAGGGTCCAGTCAGCAGTTATGTAGTGGATGGTCAAGCTCATATAGGGGGTCATGTTTGAACTTGACCACATATCCGTAGTGGTATCCGGTCTCCCTCCGCTTTGGCTGGCCGCAACTCTTGCACTTCTGCACTTGTGGCATGCCGGCCCGGGCGGACGCGACTGTTCCTGGCCGTGCCAGCTGCTCCGCCTTCTTCCTCCTCGCCCAATCCGTTTGGTACGGACAAGGAAGAGGAGCAGCAGGACCAGCAGGAGCTGCCTGCACTGCTTGTTGTCCTTGCTGTCCTGGCAGCAACTGCAGTGCAGGCAGCTGTGGGCCGGCGTGACGTGCAGCGGCCAGCGGCGGAGGGAGGACGTGTGGGGCTGGCATTGTCCGAGGGAGCGTTGGGAGAGGGGGGGGGGGGGGGGAGTGGGGAGCACCCACACACACTGCTGCTGGGGCAGGAAGAGGTCCACAAGGAGAGGCTGTGCTGCTGTAAAAGGTCCTGTTGCAGCTGCAGCAGCAGCTGTTGGTGGTGGTGCGGCCAGGACAGCAGCTGAGGGGGCGGGGGCTGGCGCCAGTAGCCGTCTGCGCACTACTGGCGCTGGCAGAACAGACACCGGCGCTGCCACGGCCGGCGCTGCTGCCGGAGTTACCCCCGCCCTTGCCACTGCCGTCGTCGCCTGGCCTGTAGGCACCACAGTTGCTGCTGCTGCCGGAGGACGATCCACCGCCGGTGCTCCTGGGCCCGGCGCTGTCGCTGCCGCTGTCGCTGCCAAGCCCGCTGCCGCTGGTGGTCGTCCCTCTGCTGCAACGCCTGGAGCCAGCACAGTCCTCTCCTTCTCCCGCTGCGTCCGGGTGAACCTGAGAACGGATGTCAACATAGTATTTTAGTTACATGTACAATTTTCAGAGTAGATGTAATTCAAGCATGTCATTACCATAACATATATCACTTTTCTAAGCATCAAATGTACCACAGCGAGAGGGTCCTGCAGTTCAGCTCATAGAGCTGGATGGGCGCCCGAGCCATCAACCTCTGGTGGCCCAGCACAAGGTCCCGGATGTGCTGGTATCGAAGCAGTATGCAGTCCCACCGCGACCGCCGGGCGCCGCGCAAACGGATGCCCGACGGGTACAAGCGGCAGAGCTGACTGCACACTGCTTCGACCAGCCTGCTTGTGCTGGGACTGCTGGTGGGTCCAGAGGTCTCTCCGACCAGGCAGCTGCCGACAACGCACAAAAACAATGATGGATATGAGCACGACGTGAACATTACATAAAGCAGCTCGTGTGTACGTCAGGGAAACGTATGATGGAAGTGTAGCCTTACCGTCTCATGCTCTCCACACCAGGTATACTGGTGCGGCTAGGCTTCGCTGCCATGAAGCGCCCCCGAGCTGGCCTGTCCCTGTAGCGGGGAGGGTAAACTACTCGGGCCCTGTCGTTTTCGGCGACAGGGCCTCGTAGAGCCCGATGAGCTCGTCTACCCTCCCCTCGGACAAGGCCGGGTCGTATCGCGACCCCACCAAGGCCGTTGCCAACTGGACCACGGCCAGGTACCCCGGCTGGTCATCTGGTCCTCGGTAGTCCTGCAGACACACAAGCAGAGACGGAAAACTATCAGTCAGGTGGATGGAACAGAGCGCAGTGCGGTGATGTGAGATGCAGAGGTGGCGTGCCTACCTCAGCAGCCTGCTGAGGCTCTGACGAGGACCGGCCGGGGGAGTGGGGTGCGGGCTCGGGGGCACTGGTCGGAGGGGATGGCTCGGGCGCGGGTGCGTCAGCCGGTTGCCCTGACCGCGGGTCCACCGGAGGAGCTGGGACGTCAGGCACGTGGAGGGTTAGGTCGTCCACCTCCTCCTGGACGTCACAGCCCTCCTCGGTGGTAAGAGGAACGTCCCCCCCCGCGTCCGGAATGTCAGGGTCCAAGCTGACGGCCTGCAGCACTCTGCCCGTCTGGGAGTACAGGTACTCGATACCGATGAGCTCCCCTGAAGTACGACAACACAAATCACATCACTCAGTCTGGTACAAATATCACTCAGTGTGGACACGTGTAAGCGTGGTGGTTGAGTGTTCCTACCGGTGTACTCCCTGGGCTTGGTGTAATCCTTGACCAGACTCACGCCAAGCACCCTTTGGCTGAGCTGGTCAAGGGAGTGCTGCAGGGGGCCACTGTAGGAGCGGAGCAGCGGATGCCCCTCCTGTGCCGCGGACGCCGCACGGTCCTCGTTCCACCGCGCCAACCCCTCCAGGAGAAACGCCTGAAAGTGCCAGGCATTGGCACTATCTCCTGAGGACGAACACAAGATATGTTTAGCGGTGTATTCGGTGCACACAATGTGAATGACAATGAGTCAACGAAAGATTGACATGACAGCGAAACATGTGGTTTACCTGGGATAAAGCGGTTGAGGTGCAGGTGGAACGACTCTAGGGACGTGGAGCCTCGTGCACATCGGTACACCGGCAGGCTGATCCCCCCCCGGGTCAGCCTGCCCGTCTCGGTGTACAGCTCCACGCCCGGCGGGTCCTGGATGCACTCGAGGTGGCGCCGCTGCTCCGCCCAGATTGCCTGGATGCGGTCCTGGTCCAGCAGGGGAATCCCCATGGTGTCTCGTCCGTTGGCACCGCCGAAGGATTCGAGGAGGTCACCGATCAGCCGCTCCGTCTCCGCCGCTCCGCGCGTGCGGCGACGGCAATGGGCAGCCATATCCCTGCGGCTGACGTGCCTCCACACTCCGGCGACGGACGAGAAGGTCATCCCCTGCGCCTCAAGCGTCCTCTTCCTGCTGTCGAGCAACCGGGCTGCGTCCGCTGGGTCCCACAGGAAGATGCACAAGGACAGCTGCTGCAGGAAGGACTTGTAGAGCTGGTGGCTCTCGGTGGTGACACCTGACGCGAAGCGTCGCATCAGGTGCCAGATGTCGAGCCGGACCACCAGCCTGTCCCACTCCTTGAACGCAGCAGCTGCCTTGGAGATCCCGTGGGCCGAACAACAGTCCCGGTCGACGTAGAGGAGCTGAGGCTGCTCTACCCCAGCGTCCCGGTACCGCCGCACTAACCCCGCAGCCATGGGCAAAAGACCGGACCCCTCGGAGTCCGTGAGCACGGACATTAGGACCTGTCCGTGCTCATTTCCGACGTTGGTCGCCCATGCTGCGGTCTGGGCGGCGGCACCGGCGAGCTTCCGGGTCACCTGTTTGAAAGAATAACGCACATCGGTAAGGCTGCACGCACATAGCCAGAGCATGACACTCTCGCTTGTGCTATAGCACCACATTTACCTTCTTGGTCGAATCCATCTTCAGGATGTTTCCAAAGATGGAGGTGACCCGGGCCTTCACGTCCTCCAGGCGGGAGAGGATGTCGTGGCAGTACACCAGCAACAGCCACCCGTACTGCGGCACGGGTGGCAGAGTGGGTGGTGGGGTGCACCTGCGCACGACATCCAACGACGCGAAGGGCTCCATGACGCTGAGGTAGTGTATGGACCGCCGCATCCAGGCCTCTGTGTGTGCCTCACAGAGTTTGTGGTACAGCTGCGTGGGGCTGTTCCCCCGAGTACGCTCACGCAGCTGTATGATGACCCGCCGGTCGCAGGCAAGCCTACAGAGGAGCACATTATGTGTTACAGAAGAGCCACACACAGATACACAGAGACGCTGCGTGACGGTGTTCAGACAGCTACTTACTTGTAGGTCAGGATCGCGGGGAACAGGGCGCGATGCCCCTCTCCCAGTTGACCCACGACCTCCTGCGACCACGCAGCTACCTTCCTCTTACACCGACGGCACTCCAGGTACTCGGTGGCCATCAAGTACCAGCCGTCGATGTCCAGGACCCTCCGGATGGTCCTGTAAAGCCCACACTTGGTGAGGGCCTTATCGCAGCATGTCGGCCGGACGCCCCACATACGCAGGGGCGTCCAGAGGAACAGCCGACATGCGAAGAAGGCAGCTGGTGAGGCGGGTGGCTGAGTGTAGGTCGGCCGGGGCTGGGGAGGATCCCACCACAGCTTGAGGTCTGTGGTGAGCGTGGTCCTCCCCTTGCTGTCTGGCTTGAACAGCTCCCGGCCGATCCACTCCTGCTCTTCCCCGGTGAGAGCTGTCCGCCAGCTCTCAGGCAACCGGGCCTGTGAGGAAAAAAACAACACAAACAAACAAACGCACTGTAAGAAGGCTGAGTCGGTGCTACAAGCAGTTTGACAGTCGACTCCACTGAGTTGTGCGTCCATGAGTACAGGCGTGTGTGTGTGTTTGTACCTCAGCCAAAGCAGGAGTGGGCGTTGCGGGCTGCTCCACGGCGCTCCCCTTCGTCTTCCTCGTCCTCTTCGCAGGCGCTGGTGCCAGGGAGGGATCCCCAGATGGCGTCTCCTCCACGGAGACCCCACGGGGATCCTCCCTGGTCAACGCCGGAGCCCGAGCCGGAACCGCGAAGGTTGGTGGAGCAGCCGCAACTTGAGGTGGTGGTGGTGGTGGCGGCGCTGGGGGAGGGATGGAGGACAGTGCAGGAGGAGGTGGAGAAGGAGGCGTCACCACCGGCGGGAGCGGGAGAGGCTGAAGGACCTGTACGTGAGCTTCAGACGCAGTCACACACAGCAAAATAGCATCAGCACAATGACAGTCGTGGGACAAAACTGAGTGTTGATGACGTGCAGTATGCCAGTGATTAGGGCAGAAGGTTTAGTGTTACCAGGCGAATGTTAAGGGATGCGTTACCAGATGCGCTACCAGGCGAATGTTAAGGGATGCATTACCAGACGCGCTACCAGGCGAATGTTAAGGGATGCATTACCAGACGCGCTACCAGGCGAATGTTAGGAGATGCAGCAGGGCCGAGGGAAGTAGACATGTGAAGGCGTGTTATCAAATCTACATTATAGCACTACCACACACAAAGATGGCTATATTACCTGCCAAACCTACCTTTGTCCTTCAAGCATCAGCTGTAGCGACCAGTAAATTAAACAATTACAGTTAATACAAACACACTGACTGAAGAATATATATTGAAGGCAAATGTTACAGTGTGACACGTCCAGTGTGGTGCCAGTTACCCATTTCTACGTCAGTGACCATCTGGACCAGTTCCTCGTCCGTCGGCTCTGGCAGAGGCGGCGGAACCGAGGGGCGCTGGTCTCCGAGGGACGGAGACACCGCTATGGGGGGGTTGGGCAATGGTTAGTAAATCATGTACACTGAACTGTACTCTGTTGTGTTAAACAGAAAGAAAGAGATCTA
>JAOPJH010000124.1:2313997-2324676 GCA_027122575.1 Merluccius polylepis | reverse complement strand
ACACACACACACACACACACACACACACACACACACACACACACACACACACACACACACACACACACACAGACAGGTGAGTATCGTGTTTCTATCTTCAGACAGGACTTTCATCGAGGGGTTGAATTCAGAGGGGACCCAGAGAAACACACTTTTATTCCCATGAATTTGAACATTAACTAACCTTGTTTTCTGGTCGGGTTCCTGCGTGTCTGCAGTCTGACCGGCTGGTTTTTTTAAACTAGGTCATGCATAACTTTGTTTTTGGATAACGACTCCCAATTTTTAACTGCCCTCCGCCTCACCTGTAAGTGGCTCTGGATAATGACGGGTCTGCTAACTACATGTGAATGTGTTTCAGTGTTTTTTTTTTAATAAAAGGTTTTACTTTTTATTTGTTATACAAGGTCGAGATGACTTCCTGCCCCACTAAAGCCGGAAAGGGGAACATGAGTCACAATGTCTGAGAGGTTATTTTGTATACATGGTTTAACGCCGGCGAGGCGTTGAGTTACGTCACTCTTACTGGAACAGCCAGTAACTCACAGATACAAAAATGCTTTAAAATGGCAGATAAATCTCCTACTGTCCTTCTCCTCTCTTCCACCCCTGGGGTCCTGGGGGGGGGGGGGGGGGGGGGGGCAGATGAAACAAACACATGGCCGTCACATGGCCCAAGTTTTATAATTATTTTCATTGTGGTTTATTTTTGCCATGCTTTTGCTTTGTGTGTCTGTACACGCTTTCATTTTGGCAGCCACAGGGAAGTGGAGAGGTGTCGCCACAGTGAGGAACCCCTGGTATTATTAAAAATGGCTTTGTGTGGATGACATTAGGTTTGAGCAGGCAGGAGATTTGTGTTTTATTAAAGCCTTGGAGAAAGAGCAATTTAACAGTGGTCAAGTATTTCTTATAAGCAGCTTATATATAAGGAATTTACAAAGTAATTAATAATACTAATTCTCACCCTCAAATGTTTTCTTCAAGTAAAAACAACCCTGTAAAACATAAAAGATTAGATCAGTTATACAACACAAGTTCTAGTCCTTGACCAAATTACTCGGCTATGCAGAGACAGTAAACAGAGAGCACAAACATTTTGTACAAATGTTAACTTAAAAAAAATGTTTTTGATTATAAAAATTAAAACAAATAAAAATTCCCCATGGGGCCCACAACACCACACAGACCCCCCCCCCCCTACTCCGGCATCCAACCGGGGTCGGTCACGGTCAAAACATTGTCCCAATTAGCTTTGCCCCGAGAATCCAGCACAACACAAATACAGGCTGCTGTTGTTGTTCGCCTGGACTGGTCAGGTGGAACATGCATTCCTTCATGGATTGACAAGTCTGTGTTAAACCTCCATATTTAGCTCTCATAAGCAGTTTGAGTATTATTTATGTATTATTTTTTGGGTATATATGTGTATATATCTTTTTTTTTTACGAATAATAATTGAAATATAGGTTGAAACATTGTGCTAGGCGACTTGTTTGAAAGCCACATCTTCCTGTGTTTCCCGATTTGGTGTTTTTTTATTCTGAGTATTATATGGATACTATGCCTGGGACACACTGCCTGCGTGAGCAGCGCATGTGCGTTGCGTTACCTCTCTGCGGCGGCGTTTCTGATGCAGCGCTGCTGCGTGGCTCTGCCAGCCAGCCCTATCTTTCTACATCGAGTTAATGTCCTTAATAATAATAATACAATGTTTCATTTGATTTCATTATAAATGTCGTTTATATTCATTCTCGACCGGAAAGGTTTATGAAGCTTATAAAAAATAACTAACAATAATAAAAACTTGACAGAGCGCTTAATTTGAAAAGGACACAGGAAGGGTTTTAAATAATTATATTTGATTCATGTCTGTTACATATTCTACAGATATAGACATTGAAACTGTGGAAAAAAATAGGTTAGACTCTGAATCCCTGGAAATCACTTCAAAATCGAATCAAAGTTTATTTATCATATGCACAGCAGACAGACGTACAGAGAAATGCTTGGTTGCGAGGTCCACTCAACAAAAGGAAGAAAGAGATAAAAGGATAGAGGGATAGTGCACACAAGTAAGCAAGTATCAAATAAAACTTAACTTAACTTATACATTATAAAATATATACAATACAATATAATATATATTAACATAATAATGTATATAAATAAACTGTTTTTTGTGTTTGAATGGTGCAAGAGTCTTGTTTCAGTTCAAAATTTAAATGTCTTATTGCTTGGAGGTAATAGCTGTTTCGGAGTCTGTTAGTGAGTAGTGTACAAGAGAGAGGGGGCCGAGTACGCAGCCCTGGGGGGCCCCGGTGTTGAGAGTCAGTGTGGAGGAGGTGTTGGTGTGAATCCTCACCACCTGGGGTGTACCCGGCAGGAAGTCCAGGATCCAGTTGCATAAAGAGCTGTTCAGACCCAGGTGTCTGAGCTTGATGATGAGCTTAGAGGGCACTATATGGTAAAGGATCCAGTGTCAGGAAGTGATGCGTTGATGTCGGTCTTGACTAGACGCTCAAAGCACTTCGTAATGACGGAGGTTAGTGCGACAGGCGATGGTCATTTAGACAGGTTGCCTTGGATTTCTTGAGGACGGGGATGACGGGGATGATGGGGATTACAGCCTGGAGCAGGGAGAGGTTGAATATTGTCTGTATCTACGGCTACCAGCTGGTCAGCACATGCTCTGAGGACACGGCCAGGGGATGCCATCAGGACTGGGTGCTTTGTGACGGTTAACCCTTTTCTCCTCACATCAGCCACTAACAGCACACTGTCATCCTGGGCCATGGGCATCCTCGTAGCAGGAACAACGTCTGTGGCCTCAAAGAGAGCATAAAACGTGTTCACCTTATCTGGGAGAGAGGCAGACGTCTACATAATACATTTTTTTATTTCAAAGCGCCTTTCTAGACACTCAAGGACGCTTTACAATTTAAAACACGAGCAAACAATAGCAAACCATTAAAAGTGCAAGTAAAACATAGTGACAACTACAGTGAGAATGCTGTCCTGAAGAGGTGGGTTTTGAGAGAGGATTTGAACTGAGGGAGGGAGTCGATATTGCGGATGTCAGGTGGGAGTGAGTTCCAGAGTTTGGGGGCAGAGCGGCTGAAAGCTCTGCTCCCCACGGTGGTGAGCCGGGCAGAGGGGACAGTGAGGTGGATGGAAGAGGAGGATCTGAGGGAGCGGGTGGAGGTGGCGGTGTGAAGGAGGTCAGACAGGTAGGGAGGGGCGAGGTTGTGGATGGCTTTGAAGGCCATGGGCAACATTTGGGTTTTTTTCTATCAATATTTATGATTTCATTTAAAACAATAGTAATTTAAATGTAATTTAAAACTAAATTGATTGGCCGCAGTGAAAACACGCCACAACAAGTTTTGGTCATGGACGCAATGTTTTTTAGTGCTGTTTTCATGTGTGTTCTGTGTCTATATGCAGGTGTGTACCCACCCACGGGTGTGATTGCCCAGCGCATCAATGTCTACAGAGGGATGGGGTGCTACAAACCTGCTTTGTCCCAGGGTGAAGGAGCGGAGGGAGACCCCAATGTAAGGCAGTGTGTGTGTTACTGGTTCCGGAGAATAGGGACTAGCAATGTGCACTGAGGCGAATAACACATAGGAACGTAGAGTGTAATCTATGATTATAATAACATACCTCTTTTTTTAATGTGAAGAGTTACCAGAATTGCCATGTGCTTTAAGCATAGTTTAATTTAATTTAATAAAAAAAACTTGTATGTGGCAAACACTCATAGATGAAAGATTTGGCAAAATTAAGCAAAATAGTTTTAATAAATATAGACTAAATATAGACGTTAACTAAATATGTATCATCTAAGGGTTGAAGCAAACAAAGTGGTGGAAAGTAACTAAGTACATTTACTCAAGTACTGCACTTTTGAGGTATTGTACTTTACTTGAGTATTTCTATTTTCTGCTACTACATCTCAGAGGCACTATGTCTCTGAGATATTACTTTACTATGTAAAGTAATATATAAAAAATATATGAATACATTAAAATGAGCTCAACCTTTACCAGCTGCAACATTAAAGCGATTCACACATAGTAATGCATCAGGAAATATAATCCAAAAAATATAATATATATTATTCTAAAATGAGTCATTCTGCATGATGAGCGCTATTACTTACATACTACTCACTAATATATTTTTGCTAAGATACGAATACTTTTATACTTTTACTTAAGTAACATTTTCAGTGCTGAACTTGTAACAGAGTACTTCTACAGTGTGGTATTACTACTTTTACTTAAGTAAAAGATCAGGGTACTTCTTCCACCACTGCAAACAACTGGTGTTAAGGTGAAAAGCAGAATGAAAACAAAGTATCCCAAATCACCAAGTAGACAATTTTTATTGCACGGTAGTTGCAGCATGTTCATTCATACATCGGTCCAACAAGTGAAGGATAGATCGATGGCTCCTCCCTCCGAGGCTCTTGTATGGTTTTATCCTCAAAACAAAAGGCTGCCAGGCTAGTATTTCATATAATGATATTTTGGACATGACTTCTACCAAAGTCTTGTTGATCCTTTCAGGATGTTGTATGGATTTGAGGTACACCTAGGAAGCCTTACTACTCGGTAGCCTAATGACTGAAAATATAATTGTCAGAAAAGTGTCAATATCTTCCTGAATATGCACTTTTCTATGGTTCCAAAAATTGGCTTTTCATAAATCCATATTGCCCTTTTCATAAGTCCATATCCTTTGATCACACATAACACGTCTCACAAAGCAGACTTTAGATTATCAGACTTTAGATTAATAAGCTAAGGTCTGATCGGGGATCTGTAAGTGTAGAATATCTCACACAAAACAGGAAACAAGGCGTAACCCCTTTCAGTTTCTGATTTCCGGCCCAGGCTCTGTGCTGTCTCCCCCCAGAAGTTCCGCTATAGCACAGTAAGACTGCTGGATCCCAGATTACGCATGTTATGTAAAGCAACTGGGTATAAAGATGGTGCCCATCTCTCAGTCCTCAGTGTTGGACTTTGGCAAGATCATTATCTACACCAGCAACTTGCGCATCATCCGGGCACCACCCCAGAGGACCCCTGACATGTCCCCCCAGAGGACCCCAGACACGCCCCCCCAGAGGACCCCAGACACGCCCCCCCAGAGGACCCCCGACGCACCACCGAGACGCAGCGCAGGCCAGGAGGCCCGCCCCCACAGCAGGAGGAGGAGGTCCAGGAGATCTCCGTCATCTACTCGTGACGGAGGGCAGAGGGAGAGGGGGAAGGAGAAAGAGAGGGGGAAGGAGAGAGGGAAGGAGAGGGAGAAGGAGAGGGGGAAGCCATTAGGCGACGCTGAGGACAAGGTAATGGTCCCTGACCGACGTTGCCAAGGTTACGCTACACACACACACACACACACACACACACCCCTGTTGTGTTGCTTGCTGTGTTTCTGCTCACCGTTTCATCCGCTCATTCCTCATACCTTCTCAGTCTCTCCTCTTCTCTCTGTCTGTTTCTTTCTCATGACCAGAGCTCCCCTTTTTCTCTCTCTGCTTCTTCCTCTCTCTGCCTCTTCATCTACTTCTGCCTCCTCCTGTTGTGCGACTCTCTGCCTCCTGAATGGTTTTGTGCGGAAAGTGACTGTCGGGTTGCGGGGTATTGTTCGCCGATGAGCATAGGACATTTTGTCTCAACGGGGACGCACACATGGGAATAGACTTGGGGATGTGCATGTGTGTTGTGTAGATGTGTGTTGGTGAGTGTGTGTGCATTTGTGAAAAAAACAGGGGGGGATCATTTTGAGAAACATTTTATTCAGAAAAATTACCACACCAACAGTGTGGTAGTTTTTTGAATGGTTAATCGGGTAGACTATAGGTCAGACTATGAAAACAGTCTGCTCTGATGACGCACTAAAGCCTTTTTATATATTTTTATATATATATTTATATTTATAATATATGACGATATGCTGCTCTGGATTCTTTTCATTTTTTCTCCATTTGATTCAAGCTTTTGTTTTGGCACGGATGACGCAGACAGGAAGTTGGACTTGTGAAACGCAAGAAAATCTGGTTGGTTTTCAAAATAAAACTGCTTTCTGCGAGCGTGACGCCTCTGACTCGCTCCTGGTAGATCCAAATCACAGCACAATCAAAATGAACACGGACCCTTTGTATTTTGGTTGCTAATAATTACGATGTAATGGTGAAAATTATTTGGGTGGGGGGGGGGGATACATTTTGTCCCCACCGAGGATGAAAATAATTCAGCAGCGGGTAGGACGTGTAAACCAGAGGGGGGGAAAGTCCCCACCATCCCCACCGGCAAATCGCACCCTGTGTGAATGTGTGAATGTGTGTACTGTGTACGTGTGTGTGTGTATGTGTGTGTGTGTGTGTGCGTGTGTATCCATGTGTTTATGTAAATGAGTGTGTGTATGACTTCTAGTAGTGGTTTGGGGGGTGAATGAGCAAGATAATGTTAATGAATATCCATGACCTGGGTTTCATCTATTCTTCAATCCCTGGCAGCCCACCTTCATAAACACCTTTCATTGCCAGTTTTGTTTTACATTTAGAGAAAAACAAACTCCCACCAGATTTAATTGGGGTCAGCCATCTTTACCAAAAAACAACACAAAGATGTTCTATAACATCAGTTAAAATGACTCACACACAACGTCCCAGGCTGGCTCTGTTCCAACATTTTCTACTCGGACCACAAGAGATCAATAAGCTGTCGAGGTAGATAACGCTCCCTCCTAGCCACTAAAACAATCAACTTCCGATCAAAATGACACTGGTGTCATTGTGAGAGGTGTGTGTGTGTGTGTTTGCGTGTGTGTGCATGTGTTGTTATTGGGATTATCTCACTCACTCACGCTCTTTCTCTTTCCTGTGATAAGGAAGTAATTCCTAACTAAATGTATACATCACTACTTACCCCCCCCCCCCCATCCATGTCTACTGGCTACTACGCTATCACAACCTCACCCCCATACAGCCTCCCACTCACCACTACACCCAGTGTCATCACTTTGGTCCTACATCACCTGCATTCCTGTGTTTTCCTCTCTCTCTCTCTCTCTCTCTCTCTCTCTCTCTCTCGTGCTCTCTCGCTCTCTCCCATTGAGGAGAGTTATCCATCACCCTGCAAACAATAACAGACGACAGCACTATTTTATTCTCTCCTTTTCTCGATACTTGGCACGGCCTCCCATGCAACACACACACACTCCCACACACTCCCACAAACACCTCCTTTGGCGGATTGCTGTTCTTTTCACCTCCTTCCTGCCATTCTCACCTCTCGTTATTTTCTCATTTTCTTCTGCCTCGGAGAAAGCGAGTGAGAGAAGAAGAGAGAACTACAAAAAGGACAATTTCAGAAGAAATTGTGGTGTGTAGCTTGCTGAAAATCAAGTTTTTAGTACCTGGTATATTGGAAATGTACAGTAGAGTGGTGTGAAGTAGTGCTGCAGTTTTATTGTGGCTGCTAGGGTGTTATATGTTGCTTCTTGGGTGTTTTGGATGGTTGCTAGGGTGTTCTGCACAGTTGCTAGTGTTCTGGAGGGTTGCTAGGGTGTTCTTGTTGGTTTGCTATGGTGTTCTGGGTCAGGGCTCCTCAACCTTTTTGTTGATAGGGGGGGGGGGCTTCATTGGCGATGCAATAATTTGGTTTTTTTTGGCCATCGTTATATGCCTGCCTCACCTAATCTAAATAAACACAGCAGCTGGACCATTATTGATTGACAGTCCTAACCTATAACTGTTCTCAATTGTGCCATGTCAAACACTAACAAATCAAACAAATGTATCCAACTATCAATGTCTGTTTCTTTGTTATTGTTGTCTTAGTTATATATAACGCATCTATCCACCACAACGAAGAGCGCTAATTATGTTCCCTGATCTCTGATCTATATAATGTCATGACCAAATATGGAGGTTGGGACGTGCACGTTTAGCAAACACAAACTGCATAGTAACAGGCATTTGATGGGCTGTGAAATATCTTTATTCAGACATATGCTTTTTGGGCGACTAACGCCTACCATACACTAGAAGTCTTTGAAAAGACTAAAGTCTGACCCCCTTTCACATCTAAAGACAATGTGTCATAAGACTATAAGATTTTGAAAAGACTGGGGATCTTGAGGGGTCCCTATTTACAAGACTACAACTAGATTCCTTTTAAGATTATTTCCCATCATGCTCCTGGTGGAAATTTACAGGAAGAAAAACTGTTGAACAATGGAGCAGAGACAAGCAGCTTTTGGCCACAGCTGGCCTTATGTGTGCAGTGCTGAAAAACTAGCCAAAATGAATGAGAAGACACTGGGGATTTCGAGGGCTGCAGCAATTTCTGTCCACTTTTCCTTTTCCACTCTATCATGGTACAAATGGGAGGACATGTCAAAGTGGCACCCATGTTCACTCCCACCAGTTTCCAACCAGTCGTCATTGAATTTCACTATTTGCATGAGCCAAATCTAAAAAAACGTACAACAATATTAAACATGTTTGATTTTATGACTTATGACTTAAGACCGCTCAGACTTTTGGGAGTTGTATGACCACCTATCACCAAACGATCAAGATGACGGGAGCGACACAATACAAAAAGCAAAAATCCACATATAACAGTGAAATTGCTTGAAAAGTCATTTCGTATTAGGGTGGCGCCCAATGCAATTTGTACTTAAACTGGGCAACAATAGCTGGGTTAATGACACTTGGTTGCTCATTGTGCTAATAAATTGAATTAGGTACAATACAAATAGACTGTAAAAATTATAATAGAACATATTTGAATTTTATAGAAGTAAAAAAAAATAATTTCTGAATCTCTACTGCCCTGTGGCCAATGGTCCACGGCCCGGTACCGGTCCACAGCACGGTGGTTGAGAACCACTGTTCTAGGTGGTTGCTTAGGTGTAATGGGCGGTTGCTAGGGTGTTATGGGTGGTTGCTAGGGAATTCTGGGTGATTGTTAGGATGTTTGCTAGGGTGTTCTAGATGGTTTATATGGTGTAAGGTAGTTGCTAGGGTGTTTTGGGTGGTTGCTAGGGTGTTTTATTAATGGTTGTTGGAGCCCAATTATTATTTTTGTATCTATTTATTTATAAAGATTTTACACAGAGCATTATAGGTTGGACTATAATTTGAAAGGATTTTGTGTTATTGAAAGAAGGAATTAGTTTATGGGTGTTCTAGGTGGTTGATAGTGTTCTAGTGTTACAGGTGGTTTGCAATGTTGTTTTAGATTGATGCTAGGGTGTTATAGGTGGTTGCTAGGATGTTCTTTGTGGTTTCTATGGTGTTCCTTGTGGTTTTTATGGTGTTCTGGGTGGTTTTTATGGTGTTTTGTGTGGAATTCTATGAGGGTTGCTAGGGTGTACTGGGTGGTTGCTACGGTGTCCTGGGTGGTTGCAAGGTGGTTTCTATGGTATTCTAGGTGGTTGCTATGGTGTTCTTGGTCTAATAACTTTTTTTTGAGGTTTCAGTTTACAGAAATTAAGTATGCCATTACCAGCAGACCGTTCACACGGAAGTATACAGCCAGGTATTCCAGAATGCATTTGACACCAACCGGTAGCAATAGCAGAGATTTTCAAGCAGGTTAAAAGCTGTAACTGTTTATTATATGTCACTTTATTGAGTTTTTCTTTTTTGATTTTGATTTTTTTGTTTTTCTTCTGTCGATAAAGTCACCATGTAGATTTCCAATGTGTGGTCAGTTTATCTAAATGACGCCTGTTTGGAAATTGGCTCCAACGTTTTGGGAGATGTGAGGTGACGTCTGAAGAGACGCATTGTGGGGCAGCTGAGTATCTCCAGTAAGCTCAGGCCGCATACTCAGAAGTTCTTGCTAATGTAGTATACCTCCGGGCATTGCTCACATACACAAAATTCACATGCTATGCAGTGTGAACGTACTACATACTCAATTTGACGTCATACTTCTTTTGAATAGTACTTTCGTATGTGGTCCGAACACAGCCATTGTATAGAAGTTTGGATAGTAAGGAAGTAAGTAAAGTTTGAATTATTGTATAAAGTCCTCTGAGCCCGTATTGTCTAATGTTCTAATGTTTTAGTTCAGTTAGCCTCTAAACTGGGGTGTTTTTTACAAATCATACCAACCGCTAAAGTTACGTATGTCTGTATATTGCATGGTGTGCAATGTTCATGACTTGTTCATCTATCTATCTATTTATCTGTCTATCAGTCTGTCGATCTATCAGTCTGTCAGTCTGTCAATCTGTGTCTGTCTTTCTGTCTGCTTGTCTGTTATGTTGTCATTTGAACAAATAAAGGCTTTTAAAGGTAGAATTAGAATGACAGTCAGTGTAGAACTAGTTGAGTGTATTTCCCTCAGGCCCTCTCGCAAGCAAATATTTTGCCAATGTTCTCCTTTGTAACATTTAAAAGTCTGCCGTCTAGTGTTGACTCCCCCATCAGGTTTAATTTGCTCAAATAACAAGACCACATAATCCCCCTCTCTAGTATGGCCTTCTAATACTGTATTTACCTCTCTCTCTCTCTCTCTCTCTCTCTCTCTCTCTCTCTCTCTCTCTCTCTCTCTCTCTCTCTCTCTCAGACACACTCTCTCTCTGAGCTCTCACCAGAGCTGCTCAGAAAAAATCTTTTGATGGGCGAGTTAGAGAAAAGGAGT
>JAOPJH010000124.1:2299952-2313897 GCA_027122575.1 Merluccius polylepis | reverse complement strand
AACCCCGTCCCTGTCTTCAAGCGATACTTGTGCGTGTCTGCACTATCTACTTGTGGCTGTCTGCAACCTCACCATGAGGCTGGCTTCAACCTCACCATGTGGCTGGCTTCAACCTCACCATGAGGCTGGCTTCAACCTCACCATGAGGCTGGCTTCAACCTCACCATGGGACTGGCTTCAACCTCACCATGAGGCTGGCTTCAACCTCACCATAAGGCTGGCTTCAACCTCACCATGAGGCTGGCTTCAACCTCACCATGGGGCTGGCTTCAACCTCACCATGAGGCTGGCTTCAACCTCACCATGAGGCTGGCTTCAACCTCACCATGGCGCTGGCTTCAACCTCACCATGGCGCTGGCTTCAACCTCACCATGAGGCTGGCTTCAACCTCACCATCACAATGCGTGCTGCCATCAGGCATACTACTGGTGTCCTCCAACACCATGCTAACCGTGGTCCATACAACACAGCCCACATGCTGACATTTTTGGACAGACTGCACAACATGTTGATACCGGTGGACCATATGGATGATGCAGAGCAGCAGAGATGTGTAGTATGGGACAATGTCAGCTTCCATCGTGTAGCCCTGGTCCAAAACTGGTTTGTTGACCACCCACTATTTCTTGTTCAATACCTTCCACCCTAGTCTCCATTTCTCAATCAAATTGAAGAGTTCTTTTCGGCATGGTGGTGGAAGGTGTATGACCGTCTGCAGGCAATGGAAGCAGCATGTGATGATATGGATGTGGGTGCTGTCCAGGGCTGGAAACAACACTCAAGGCACTTCTTCCCTTGATAGGAAAGATATTGCCTGTGATGTTGATGAGGTGCTGTGGCCAGACCCAACTAGGTGGCGAGATGCAGTCTAAGTATTTCTCTTTCCTCCTATTTTTTCCTCAATGTTTTCTTTTCTATTTACTGTATTCAATAGAGAGCATATTTTAGAGAGCAGTTGGATTTGGATGTGTTTATGTAGTTTTGAATGCAGTGATTCATTTTGCAGGGTATATGAGGTGCTTTGCATTCTGGGTGTGTGATTTTGTGAACAATGTTAGATTTGGACAATAATGAGCCCTGTTTTCAAAAACATGTTTTAGCAATTGCAAAAAACTGTAACGCTTCCTCTATGTCCCCACACAATATATTCAGACTTGGACACACGCTCACGCTCACACACAGTCACACACTCCACTGGCATTTAAAAAAAGCATCCACCTTGTGCGTTCCAGAGTGCAGACACAGATTGTAATGCTGCCATCAGCGAGTACAAGTGTAGATACCATTAGCCTGATAATCATCCTGAATTCCTATTTCGTTTCACTTCATAATCTGTCTGAAGTCTGAAGTTTCTTCCGTCTGAGCAGTTTTCAGAGACTGGGCAGGGTTGCTTCCACCTAAACCAATCACATCCACAAGTGATGTTGCTCTCTGTTGACTTTAGAATGGATATTTATGGAACGTTTTTAAAAACAGCTTCAATAGCAGAAGCCAAAGACTTTAACAATATTTTTGAAAGAGAAATTTGCCTTGTCAACGCTTCTACTATGACAAAGCAGACAGCTAAAACAAAGCTCTGGCTTTTAGCCTGAGTATATATAGTGATATCATTCACATCTCTTACCCATGTTTCACCAGTGGAGACCAGCTCCCCAACCGATTTGCACATCTGCCACATCTCGCTCTCTATGCTGTCTGTTTTTTTGTTGAGCACCACTTTGTTAAGAGACAGCAGAATCAATTATAGTTCTATTTTTTCATATATCTTAGCTGCGGCAACTATGACAATGGTCAGCCATAGCATCTATGATATATTACACTGAAACTAGCTAAGGTTATATAAACTGTGTGTGTGTGTGTGTGTGTGTGTGTGTGTGTGTGTGTGTGTGCGCACACACGAGAGTGTCTGTGTGTGTGTGAAAGTGCATGTGTGTTTGTGTGTGTTTGTGTGTGTGTGTGTGTGTGTGTGCGCGCATACTCGTGTGTGTCTGTGTGTGTGTGCACGTGCACGTGAATGTGTGTTTGTGTGTGTGTGTGTGTGGGTGTGTGAGAGAGAGAGTGAGTGAGTGATTGAAATAAATGGAGGGACATTGGGATAGCAAATGGGCCGGGATACGGTTAAGTATCCATAGCAATCGGGTCATTCTGCATAATTACTCCCCATAGCTCTTATTAAAACCATCTCAGCCACATGCATTTCATCAGCCCTCAGCCCAAATTCGAATAGTTCACTGAGGCCCATATTTGCTTTTCACAAAAAATATGCTAGCTATGCAAATAATTCCTGATTCCAGTAACGATTTGAGTGGTTTTCCAACAAGAAGTTTTTAAGCTACGTTGGGCCCAGTTCTTCCACTTCATGTGGTTGGGAACTTTAAAAAATGACATTTTATACATTTCTTTCTCATCCTCCACATCCCCTGTCTATAAAGCCCAGAGGCCTGAACTGGGACCGTACAAGATGCCTTGCTGCCACCGTCTAGAGGCCTACTCTCAGGCCATGACACCTTTCAAAGACAAGAGCTGCCATCAACATAGGTGTTTAATTAAAAATCTTCTAGTTTAGGCATGCTTGTGACGTGATGCGCTGGTTTTTTTAGTGTTTTAAAATTTAAATGTGCTGTGAAATGTAAACATACTGTATCTGTTGTTTTTCCAACTGTTTGTTGGGAAGCTCATTTTCAGGACAATTGTGTTGAAAAGCAGCAAGCACTGTAAAAAAAATCAACAAATAAAAAAGTATGATGGCAACGCAACAAGCACAACAATAAAATCAAGCCCACAAACAATTGCAAACGGAATGAAAATGATTACATTTCATAGCGTACATGAGGACAGAGCACGCATATTAAGATAGCTCTGTTCACGCGATACCACGGTGGATTATCACAAAGCACTTCAATATAATCCGCTACCACGCATTTCCATCATCCAGGGGTTGGTCGTCAAAATCAAATGGTGGTGTATTTCTACAGCACTATAATCCGGGCCTAGAAGAAATCCTGTTATAAGCCCAAATGGCTACCATTATTTGGCTTACATTCAGATGATAAAACATTTTGAATGCACCTCCCACAATAGTACAGTACAGGCATAACATGTATCATGGTTCTGTAAGGATACACATTTTTGAGTCTTTGAGGTGTAACAAAAAGAAAGGAACCGACAAACAGTATATTGTCTTGAATCATACAGTTCATTTACAACAATTACCAAAAAGTACACAGTAAACAAATACAATACATGAACTATATAAAATACAACAAAATAATAAAATTAATAAATGAAACTAAATAAATGCAAACACTTTGTATGTGTGTGTGTGTGTGTGTGTATCACACACTACTTTGCTTGATCTACTTATATATGAAAATATCAAAAGCAAGTATTAAAAAAGTATATATATATATATATATATATATAATTACAAATAAAAACAAAAAGTACAAATAATATTTATATTCATAGAGGTAAATTAGTTTTTGTAAGTGTGACAGTTGGTGCACAGTGTCAGAGGGTTATAAATAGGGACGGGGCCTCCCATTGGTCCTGAGCTGTGGCTGGCAAACTAAAGGTAACGTAAGTTATGACCATAACTATGGATCTATGAGACCGAACGATGACCGTCACCACGGTCTTACTACGAATTATGCCATTCAGCTACTTGTCACGAGACCCTTATGTCAAAATTGTCACCTGTGACTAATTGGAGGCAGGTCCTGCCGCATAAAGCGGATGCAAGGACATGGCTTTTCCTGCTTGCCTGGAACGCTTCGGTTTGTTTTCTGAGCGACAAAGGAGGGTGACGGTCATCGTTCGGTCTCATAGATGCATAGTTATGGTCATAACTTACGATCTATTTCGACCTTGAGGGGGCATCCGTGGCCTACTGGTTAAAGAGTTGGACCGGTAACCGGAGGGTGGCCGGTTCGAATCCCGACCGGTAGGCAAAAATATGGATGGGGGGAGTGGTTGTGCAACACTCTCCTACGTCCTCATCCACGGATGAGGTGCCCTTGAGCAAGGCACCTGAAACCCCCAACTGCTCCCCGGGCGCTGCACTGCGGCTGCCCACTGCTCCGGGTGTTCACCGGCTCCCGGATGGGTCAAAAGCAGAGAAAGAATTTCCCCCAAAAAGGGATAAGTAAAGGATAACTTAACTTAACTTAACCTCTCTCTGACCGTCACCACGGTCTTACTACGGATGACTAGTGCCAGAAGTGTCGCAAGGAACCGAGGATCCCCCTTCACTAGTCTGTTTGGCAGCCGTCATGAGAACAGTGGCGCCGACCGCGGTGGATGTCACATTGATTCTATAAAACCTGGCGAAAGTACATGGAGCACTCCAGGATGCTGCCGCACAAATGTCAGCAAGAGCAACCCCTTTCAAAGCTGCCCATGAGGTGGCCATGCTTCGTGTGGAGTGAGCCACCAGGCCCTCAGGAACTGGGAAACCCCTCCCGGCATAAGCTTGGGCAATAGTGTCCACTAACCAGTGGGACACACGCTGTTTCGAGACTGGGTGACCCAACTGCCTAGCTCCATAGCATACAAAAAGCTGAGTGTGGTCACGTCTCAGCTGCTGTGTATGATCCACATAGGCCCTCAAAGCCCTGACTGGGCATAATGTGTGAAGAGCCACCCCTGCCTGACAGGCTGGCTCAGGGTGAAATGCCTCCAGCTCAATAGCCCTATTAATTGACTGAGGATTTAGCACTTTGGGGAGGAAGAATGGATTCGGCCAAAGCGACACCGCTGCATCTTCAGGCTTCCACCTCATGCACTCAGTACTCACAGAGAGTGCGTGCAGCTCGCTCACCCTCTTGGTAGAGCACAAGGCCAGTAAAAACACTGTCTTCTGTGTTAAAAACTTAAGATCAGTCTGCCCCAACGGCTCGTATGGGGCTGTGGTCAAAGACCTCAATACCAAGGGAAGGTCCCAAGATGGGGCCCTCAAACACCTGCCTGGACGTAGACGGTTTGCACCTTTTAAAAATTGTGACACCATACGGTGTTTCCCGATAGACAGGCCCCCGATCAAATCATGGAATGCAGAGATCGCAGCTGCATAAACCCTTAAGGTGCTGGCTGCCCTCCTAGTGTCCAAGAGAGACTGGAGGAAATGGAGTACCACTTCCACTGGGCAGGTCTCTGGGTCAAGACCCCTGTCTTTACACCATAAAGAGAATAACCTCCATCTCTGCTGGTAATTTGCCCGAGTGGAGGGTGCTCTAGCATTACTTATGGTCTCCAACACAGCCTCACTCAACCTTTGAGGCAGGGGCTGAGGAGGGGCCAGGCCCACAGCTGCAGGACAGCCGGCCTGGGATGCCAAATTTGACCCCCCACTTGCAAGAGAAGGTCTGACTGGCAGAGGCCAGGGTTGGCCGTGAACAAGGCGCAGGAGGGCCGGAAACCAATGTCTCGCTGGCCAGCGTGGAGCCACTAACAGCACTCGGTAGGAGCCCTGGCGTATTCTCTCCAGTACCAGTGGAATCAAGGGTATTGGAGGGAAAGCGTACAATATTCCTCCCGGCCACTCGTGAGACAGTGCATCCAGCCCCAGTGGGCCGCACGGATAGCTCAGGGAGAACCACATTTGGCAGTGGGTCGTCTCCCTCGATGCAAAGAGATCCACCTGGGCTACGCCAAAGCGTGCCCACAAATTTGCGACCACCTCTGCATGCAGCCTCCACTCCCCCGGAGGGGGTCCTGACCTGGAGAGGAGATCTGCTGCTTGGTTCAGCACACCAGGAACATGAACTGCTCTTAATGAGGTCAGGCGTGGGAATGCCCAAAAGAGGAGTCCCTGGGCGATCTTGAGGCAACGCCGAGATCTTGTGCCCCCCTGGTGATTGACGTAATAGACGGCTGAGCGATTGTCCGTACGTACTAGCACATGCTTGCCCTGTATAAAGGGAAGAAGTGCTCTCAGGCCAAGGTGTATTGCTCTGAGCTCCAGGACATTGATGTGTTCTTTGTCCCACGGGTGTTCCCAACGGCCTCTCACCGTCCGACCCTCCCAGACTGCTCCCCAGCCCGTCTGGGAGGCATCTGTGGACACTAGCGTCCGCCTGGAAGGTACCCTGCCCAGAAGAACTCCCTCTGTCAACCAGCTGACGTTCCACCAGGGTAGCAAGGCTTGCAAACATAACTGGGTCACCCTGAGCTTTCTGTGCCTGTACCTCCGTGGGTGAAGGCCGAAAGCATTCAGCCAACACTGCAATGGTCGGGCCCTTAGAAGGCCCAGTGGGACCACCATTGCCGCAGCAGACATCAACCCCAACATCCTCTGAAAGTAAAGCAGCTCTATACGCCTGTTCTGGCGAAAAGCACGAAGGGTTGCCTGGATCCCGGCTACTCTCTGAGGGGTGAGAGATGCCCTCATCGTGAGAGAGTTCAGGTAGAGTCCCAAAAAGGATGTTTCCTGTCTTGGATTCAGGTCGCTCCTTTCCAAGTTGACCTGGAAGCCGAGAGACTGAATGTGGGACAGTACTGACTCTGTATCCTCCACAACCTGCTGGCGGGATGGGGCACATACGAGCCAGTCGTCGAGGTAGGGCATAATCCTTAAACCCCTCCTCTGAAGGGGTGCCAAGGCAGCCGCCACTACCCTGGTGAACACCCTCGGGGACAGGGAGAGGCCGAACGGAAGGACCTGAAATTGATAGGCTTGTCCCTGAAAGGCGAAACGGAGGAACGGCTGATGTTCTTGACAAATTGGGACGTGGAAGTACGAATCTTTTAATTTGATCGTAGTGAACCACTCGCCCGGCTCTATTGACTCTAGGATGTGCCTTGTCTGGAGCATTTTGAAGGTCAGGGTTTTCAAGTGCGCGTTCAAGCGGCGCAGGTCTAAAATGGGGCGTAGCCCACCGTCCTTTTTGGGGACCAGGAAATATATTGAATAAAAGCCAGCTTGCTGTTCGCTGGTGCTCACCCTTGTTATGGCGCCTTTCTGCAGTAGTGTCGCCACTTCTTCTGCTAAAATGTTTGCCTGGACTGGGTCCTTGACTGTGGTCGGATGGAACCCCGAAAAGGGTGGAGGCCGCCGCCAAAACTGGAGTCTGTAACCCCTTGAAATTGTGTCCAACACCCAAGGGTCTGAAGTCGCCCTCTCCCAGCCATCCAGGCGTAGCTGCGAGTGAACCTCTGCAGCTGACCCTCGTATCCTACTACGGCCCCCATGAGTCCTTGGACCCCTGGGGGGGCGCCCACGTTGGGCCTTCCTATTTGCCACTGACTGGGGTAGACGTTCCCCCTGATAGTGCCCAGGCCGGGCCGGACCTTGCCCGCTGAAACCCCAGCGTGTGTTACCTGACCAGGGTTCCTGACGTCTCCAGACACGTGTATGTGTGTGCTGACTACTTGCCGTTCCAGCTGTGGGTGGATGAAATTACCTTTTTACACCCTCGCGAGCACGCACAGACTCCTGAGCTTTAACCAGCACGGATTGTGAGTCGGGATGGAACACCTTGGCTGGCAGTACCGGCATATTTATGAGCTCTGCCCTCACACCCTCAGGGAGGGCAGTCTGAGCCAGCCAGATCTGCCTGCGAGCTAGAGTCGCCGATGACATGGCAGAGCCCACGTCACGTGTCATCTGGGCAAGGGCAGACAAGGCCGCCTCCATAAGGTCCTTGGTGTCCTGATCACCTGCACCAACAGTCTTCCTTACAGCAGCTAAAAGAACCGCCAATGCATTTCCGGACCGAGCAGCACGAGCAGACGCATTATAGGCCTTACAAACAAGGCGATCAGTCCTGTCACACTCCCTCCGAGGGCAGTGTGGGTCTGCAGTCAACCTCGGTGGTCCAGAGGAAGTCAGAGCAGCCATCTCCCTTTCTACAGGCGGCATATCCCCCAACCCGGTCTCCGGTGGGTATGACGCCCTAGCCAGCTTCCTGCAACCTGCGTTAAACTGACAAGGTTTGCTCGGAGCATCCCAGGTTTTCCTCAACATTTGGCAGAAATCATCTGCCGCAGGGAGGGACACCGTGGGCCGGGACTGGACAATACCGGCCCAGACCCCATCAGCTGGGCTAGCACCCTGCACCGGGATTGCGAGCCCCACAATTTTCGCAGCAGTAAGAACCTTCTCCGCCAGATCCACTGCACCGGCGACGTCTGTGCCATCACCTCCTGATGTTGAATCCCCTGGGTAGGAGGAAGCACCACTCTCAGGGTTCCCCTGGTCTTGCCCAACCCCAAGGAGGGAGCCTTGAGCATAAAGCGAAATGGCGTCAGGATGCCTTTGCTCCTCAAAAGGAGGCAGGCGATCAAGTGAGGCCTCCGCTGAGCCGACGGCCTCGGCCTGCCGAGGGTGGGTTTCGAAGCTGTTCACCCTGTCTGTCAGGCCACGAACGGCTGCCAGAAGCTGGGTGTACACGCTCTCCTTCTCTACAGAATCCCGCACGGGCGAACTTGGAGGGAGCACGGGGGAGTCGACAGCGTCTGCGGTTCTCCTCCTCTTGTGCTTATGAGGAGGCTTATGGGACGACCTGTGCTTCCTTTTCGAGGACTTAACCTCTGGTTCATAGGACTGCCCTCCATGAGTGGAAGAGGAGTCCGTCCGTGACACAAGTGCTGCCTGCAGGCCAGCCCTACGAGCCCTCTCCTCGAGAGGCAAGTCGAGTGCGGCGGGGCATAGGTTCTTGACATCTCCCAAGAGATGAGCCCTGCCTAAACACCCAGGGCACTCCCGGTGGCCATCACGTGAGTCCATGGTCGCACCGCAAAAGATGCACATATGGGATGCCATCTCGGCAAACAGGACACTCACGCCTTAATATGCCGTAAGCGTGTACAACAATAGCAGCCCCACAACTGTTTACCCTGCCCACTGCGAACAGTAGCCAACGGGATCAAGGCAATTGCTGCCGAACTAGGTGGAGCAGACACCACACTGACCAATGCCGTTTGTGTGCTGGCCCAGCCTGCTGCGAAACAGCCGCCAAGGGGACACTAAATGTAGCTTTACTGCGCACAGTAAGCGTATCCACCACTTTTTTGTCCGGCCTGCTGCGTACAGTGGCCAACGGACTGAGAAAGCTGTTTTATTTTTATTTTATGTATTTATTTATCTATTATTATTATTATTATTATTATTATTATTATTATGCTACAGTCAATCGTAGGAAAGTAACTAGGCTCTGCCAACTAAATTGTATACATACACTAACAACAAGGCTTACTGATTTATCATACAAACAAAGTAATAACTTCACCCACAGACCCAGCACAATTCACGTGAACGTGGGGGTCTTCACGGTGGAACAGAAATTAATGACCGCACCTGGCAGCCACGCCCATTGGAGTTATCTTAATAAACAAAGTAACTATTTCACAAACCCAGCACAACTCACGCGAACGTGGGTGGGGTTTTCACGGGCGGAACAGAAATTAACGGCCGCACCTTGCAGTCATGCTCATTGGCATTATCTTAATAAACAAATTAAATATCTCACGCACGAGCCCAGCACAATTCACGCGAACGTGGGTGGGGGTTTCACGGGCGGAACAGAAAATAAGGACCGCACCTGGCAGTCATTCTTATTGGAATTATCTTAATAAACAAATGAAATATCTCACGCACAAACCCAGCACAATTCACGCGAACGTGGGTGGGGGTTTCACGGCACAACCCGACTGCTGCTGCAGGGGGGAGTCAGCCTATCACTTCAGCCTTGTGTTTTTAGTGTTTACCTTCAGAGCCTAGATAATCAACATATACAAGCATTCAAACAGGGTAGAAACGCTGCTTCGTTTCACGGCACAACCCGACTGCTGCTGCAGAGGGGAGCGCTCGTTCACCAGTACTTCTCTCCTGCACACAGAAGCAAACCAGGGAAAAAACCAGCAAAAACTTTAACGGGAAAACTTTAAACAGTCCTCAGGGGCTTAAAGCGCCTGCACGATTAACGTGACGGATTGTAGATTTCCCAAGTTTCAAACTTACCGGGTCTCACGAAAAACCGAAGCGAGAAGGCAAAAGAGGAAGAGCCATGTCCTTGCATCCGCTTTATGCGGCAGGACCTGCCTCCAATCAGTCACAGGTGACAATTTTGATATAAGGGTCTCGCGACAAGTAGCTGAATGGCATCATTCGTAGTAAGACCGTGGTGACGGTCATCGTTCGGTCTCATAGATCCATAGTTATGGTCATAACTTACGTTCTCTTCCGTAAAAAACAGGAAACACTGCGTAACTCTGCCCCTCGCACTTTCTGGGTTCCGGCCCAGGCGCTGTGCAGTCTCCCCCTAGTAGGTTGGCCATAGCATAGTCAAACTTCTGGATCCGAGATTACTCTGCCCCTGATACTCCCGCTTGGCTCTATATTGAATCAAACCTTTGTGGTCAGACCTTGCTTTCTACTCTACTATGTTTCTCTGCCTTCACCTGCCCCATCGTCCTGTCAAAACCCTGCTGTGTTGCTTTGGTCTTCCATCTCTGTATTATCCTCTATTATCCCTTATTTCCTGCCTCCCTTCTAGGCTAGATAAAGCGTTTACTAAGTGGCATGAAAAGGGTGTACCTAATATCAGTGTCCTCTACAAAAACAGTCTCTTCATGTCATCTGAAGAAGTCAGAAGTATGTTTAATTCATCCCCATCTAATTTCTCGCCAAGTTCGCCACTTTGTACAGAGTACATTTAGCCAGTTTCATTCCCTACCCCAAAAAACATTAATTGATTCGAACTTAGATGTCAATCAAGATGCTCATGGTATAATTTCAAGGTTGCATGTAATTATACAGCATTAGCTTGATCAACCATTATTAGGAATAATAAATAATAAAGCAATAAAAAATGTCCTTGGCAAAGAGATGGGAGGTGATTTATAGGAAAAAGGTATTTATTGGGTCCATTCTTCAATCTGTGCAAGACATGCCCTCATTCAATTGAAGGTCTTGCATCAGATTCATGCCCAAATATAAGCATTCCAAATATTTCCTGAAATGGACCCCACCTGAAATCGTTGTAAGCAATCCCCTGGTCCTTTATTTCACACTTTCTGGTCCTGTACAGCCTTCAACATGTTTTCTGAAATGATGACAAAGTGATTGAGCCCACTCGCTCAAGGTAGGCACTTGATTTTTACTCAATTGGAAAAGTGATTTCCCTCCTGGGTGGATTTCTGATGTTATGCACTTTATTAAACTGGAGAAAATTAAATATACATTACAAGGAGCAACAGGTTGATTTTTACTTTTTGGCAACCATTTCTTATGTGTGGAATGGAAGCTTGACCATGCCTCTGATTTCCCAGATGTGTATTTATTCTGAATGCTGTATATGAACCAATTTATTTTATGATGTTTTATCTTAATTGCATTCATTTTTGTTTACACATTTGAACATCAAACTCATCAAACACATTCAGTTTTATTAATGCACTCCTCTGTTTGTTTGCGCTACCTGGCCCGGCCAACTTGATCCACTCTGACCGTAAAACACATTTTAAAAGAGGCCTGCAAATGTTAAACGACCCCAACATTCAACGCTACCTCAGCCAAAATGGATGTACATGCATCTTTAACCCAACTCATTCTTCTCACGTGGGAGAAGTGTAGGAAAGAATGATGGGACTCTTGGATTCTAGATTCCATGCTCTTGCACATCAGCCCATCATGTCTCAATCATGAAGGGCTCTCCACCCTCATGGCAGAGGTTACTGCTATCATCAACACTCATCTCCTTGAGACAGAGCTACCTTTCCTTCTGACTCCAGCCATGATCCTGACACAGAAGGTATGCTCTCCCTCTCTTCATCCCAGATGTCCAACAACTTAGACATCCGCCAGCAGTGGAGGAGAGTCCAACATCTTGGGAGAGGTGTACTCTTCAAAGTTGCAGTGAGTGGCAGGACATTCATCCTAACATTAAAGAAGGGGACTAAGTTATTCTAAAGGACAACCAAGTGAAGAGAAACCAGTGGCCTATGGCTCCCGCCACTAATGCCACTCCAGGTAGTGATGGAAAGGTAAGAAAGCTTGGGTTCAAAGTCACTAAGGGAGGGTCAGTAAAGATCTTCCTCAGACCTATTACAGAGGTATTAGTTGTTAGGGTAAGGGTTAACCCTAATCCTAACCCAAAACCTTTACCAGAATGATTCTTAACCGCCTTCGGCATTGCATTGCAATCAGATTTAACTTTCAAGAATGCCTAAAATCACTAACTTGCCAACTTTGGAGCAATTTTGTGTTAGAATAGAATGGAGTAGAATAGGTCTTTATTGCATGAGTTTGGATTTATTTACATTTGAGTGTGCAGAACCCTGTACACATCAGAGCAGTCATAGCATACATGATAGTTTATAGTGCTTGATTTCTGATTGTGGTTATGGTTAGCCAGTAGCCTATTAGCCTATTCTATGTCACCCTTTATACTCCTGTTATAACAGACCAGCTTATATGTTACATATACTCAAGTTCTCTATGTGCACCTAAATTAAGGCATAACCTTTTTTTTTTTTTTTTTTTTTTAAACTTTATTTTTAATTCTTCATTTTTTCCAATGCTTTACACAGACATTCAAAACATATAAACATACATAGATCAGAACATATAGGTCACCGATGGAAATCAGACTCTGTGTTTCAGAGGAGAAAAGCACACTACGAAGTAGGGTCACAGTAATCCTTAGGTAGGAGGTTAGGCTCCAGGGTAAGACCATCAAAACATCTGACACAGCATCAAGGACCAACAATGCAACATGAAAAGGGGAGAAGAGGAGTGCTCTATTCTATTTTCTCATTTACATACGTAAGCCATTTCGACCAATATTTCAGGGCTTTGTTACGGTTCAGTCTTAGAGAAAAAGTCAACATCTCCATTTCGTATATCTCTCTTACAGTGGCTGACCACTCTCCCACCGTCGGCGGCTCTCTGTTAAGCCATTTCCTAGTTATTGGTTTTTTTCCAGCTGCCAATAGTATTTTTAGTAGGTATTTATCTTGGGATGTAAGGTCGTTTGGTAGATTGCACAAATAAATGGTTTGAAAGTTATATTCAATGTCAAAACCAAGAATTAGGTTTATTTCTTCAGCTACACCTATCCAATAACACTGAATCGCTGGGCAGCACCAGAAGATGTGAGTGTGGTCAGCCATCACATTATTACAATGTCTCCAGCAATGTCCAGATTCATCTCTGCCACTCTGTAAATATTTTCTTCTTGGGGTAATAAAAAACCTAGTGACATTTTTCCAAGCAAACTCTCTCCATTTCCCTGAACTGGTGGTGGTCGAATTTAATTCGCAAATGTTTAACCACTCATCTTCTGTCAAGGTTATATTTGCTTCCCCCTCCCATTTACATTTTATGTATGATGTTGACATTCTTTTGTGAGTTTGTAGGCACAGGTATATTTTGGACACTACTTTCTTGTGAATTTTACCTTTGTATGCATCAATGACTATGTTAATGAGGTCTGTGTCACCTTCTTTCAGACTTTTTATATTTCTATCATAATGATGCCTGAGCTGCAGGTATCTGTAGAAATCCTGTTTACCTAAATCATGGTTTTCCTGTAGTTTTTGGAAACTATCCAGGCCTCTATCAGATGAGATCACACAATATGAGGAGATGCCTTTTCGAGTCAGTTTCTTAAATCCTGTATCCAGCTGAGCTGGTAAGAAGTCTCTGTCATATTCAACCCATCTCAGAAGCCGAGCTCTCCTCTCTAATTTTGAGTTCCTGACCTCCTTGAACCAGATATTGAGGGAAGTTTTTGTAGGGTTATTTAATGTACTCCAATATGTATTCTTGAGAGCTTTGTCCCCCAGTAAAGACTGAAGAGGAATATCAAGTTGGTTTAACTCTAGTTCCTTCCATCTTGCATCATAGTCCTCCATACACCAATAGACCATATACTGCAGTTGTGCTGCTTTGTAGTAGTCCTCCAGACATGGGAGTGACATCCCACCTCTCTCCTTTGGCAGGTG
>JAOPJH010000124.1:2199057-2209700 GCA_027122575.1 Merluccius polylepis | reverse complement strand
ATCTGGTGTTTGCAGCAATAAAGTCTGTACAAGCAATAATGACTGGATATTCTTATGTCACCAGCGAGGTCATTACAATATGTTGGCTTGGAATTATAACTAGTCAAAAAGCAATTGTTGAAATCTACAATTGCTATTACCGCTACTGATTAAATGTTAAAACGGCTCGTCATAATTACCATTACTGATTACATGTTAAAACGGCTTGCCATAATTCCCACTGCACTACTGACTAAATGTTAAAACGGCTTGCCATAATTCCCACTACTGACTAAATGTTAAAACGGCTTGCCATAATTCCCACTACTGACTAAATGTTAAAACGGCTTGCCATTATTCCCACTACTGACTAAATGTTAAAACGGCTTGCCATAATTCCCACTACTGACTAAATGCAGCTTGCCACACGGCGGAGACGTCTCGTTGCGCACTGCCGCGTTCAAGTCCCATCGGAGAATCCGGAGAGGAGGCTGTTCTGCTGTTGACAATCGAATTGTCCTCATGCTGCTGTACTTCCGCCTTTGTAGCAGTTGATCGGAGGGAAGGGTTGTCAAAAAAGTAGTATCCTTAAAGTGTAAAACATGCACAGGCCGGCCTGCTTGGATTAATCACACGGGTATGCCAACTGCTTTACTGCATTACATTATTACATTTTTGAAATTAAGCATATTCATTTATATTAGTAATTCTCCGCATGAAACACATAACAAAGCATATGCAGTTGTTATGCATGTTTACAACAGCATATACGACGTCGCCTGCACCGAGTCTGAAAATTAATATTTATTTATCTGTTTCTCTCCGACTGTATTCGAACGCGTCCTCCGTGAAGACCTTGGGATTCCGTTCTCCATCTTCCTGCTGAGCTCACTTTGAGGCCAAATTCAACTTCCCAGATTTCCCGGCCTAGGCTCTCCAGGACCATCCACCTTGGGAATTAAGCGTTGGCGTTGACCATAAGCAGGTATATGTAACGCTCAACACATCCGTGCTGTTGTTTCGTGTGGATCAAGCTACTGTCAGGATATCAAGCTAGATATTACGCGTTTTTTTTGGTGTGTGTGTGTGTGTGTGTGGGGGGTCTGGCTAGCGACGGTGGATAACCCGATGGGCGTTTTCATTGTAATTTTGGACGACCTTTCCACTAAACGACCAGGGAGGCCGATGCTTTCCTTTTCACTGCCCTATGTACAAGTATTCAGTAGTAGTGTTAGCATTTCCTTAGCATGCCTTAACCGCCGCATGCTAACGTCTGCTAACGCAAGCTAGGCTGAACAGTGTGTGATGCCAAGCGGTCTGTGTTGGGTTGAAAGGTGGACATTGTGTGAACTTTTAGCTCACACAATGTCCACCTTGTGTTTATCGTGCACATGGGGGGTGGGGGGACTGTCCGTGTAAAGTAAACGAGCTGGTGGTCTGGTCTTGTGTGGACTGGACTGGACGGGCGAAAACGGCGGCCAAGTCATTCGCGACGCAGTCAAGGAAGCGAGCCCAGTGTTTCTGGGGTGCGCGCGCGGCTGCCACCGGTATTACGGTAATAATAGCGTAATACGGAACACGTCATTACGAATTACAGTTCCCGAAATATATGATGTAGCAGCCCTTCTTCAGGAGCTGGTTGTGTAATGTGTTGACATTGAAATGTGATTTTATTTTTTTCTTCCCACGTTGCATTTCGCAAATCTATCCGCAAATCTGACGCAAAGTTTCGTCACGTTTAACCGTTTATTGGGCATAACTGCCATAACTGACCTGATCTACGTCACTCAGAGGGTCTCCCCAAACAGAGACACACTGTTGACAGCAACGATAGATGTGCAAATGAATGGACACACTATGCAGTATGAGGTAAAACATGTACAGAATAACCACTGAACGTGATATGAGAATAATTAACGCTTTAAACTGTTTCTGAACCCAACTGGTAATAACTGGAACACAAAGCGCGGGGCGAGGCCCTCAGCATGGCGCCCGTCCTGGACGACAACCAATGCAGACATCAAAGACTCTTCTAAAGACGGGGCGACACTCCCAAATCTGTGGGGGGGTCGCAGCAGGTCCATGCCTCCCCGTTGTCCACAACAAAGTCTGGCTGAGCCGGGTGAGCTGGATTGGGTGTGTGGGTTTCTGACGTGATTGCAATGCCACCGCCCCGGCGTCCCCCCTGACACGCAGCTTCACCCGGCAACAAGGCAACGTCAGACGGCCGCTCCAACAACACGTCGCGGGGTCCCGCAGTCCTGTGAATTTGATGGGCAAGGCCCCCGTTCTTTCCGAGTGGGACGGTACTCCCACACCTTCTCGGGCGGAGGAGCGGCCCAGGCGACGGACGTTATACGCCCGCTTCTGCTTTGCCCCATGTCTTCCTGGAGCTGCGGGCCAAAGTCGCGTGCCTATACGACAGCCGTTGCTGGAGGTCCCGCATACTCCAAGCCTGGCTCTCAGTCCTGGCAGATTGTTGCAGGGGTTCATACTAAAGGCTAAATCCACGGGCAATCTCCCACCAGAACCATGAGCTGCAGCTGTGATCCCAGTGCTTCTCCTGCACTGGAATCGGCGTTGCTGATGTCCCATTTCCAAAAACGCTCAACCAGTCCGTCGCTCTGAGGATGGAGGGGCGCTGTCCTGGTTTTCCTCGCCCCCATCCTCTAGCACACCTCAGCTCAAATACCGCCCTGATCACAGTGTAGATCCTCGGGCGGCGGCGGTGAAAGGCGGCAGACTGCCACTTGCATGAGTGCCATGGCGGCGGCGGCTTCGGCAGCCGGCGAGCCCCCGAGACTCCAGTGGGGAGCGGAGTCACAAAGCTCCTTCTCGTACCGTCTCATCACAATTAGTGGTGCAGCAGTACATCAGTGATACGAATCATTGTGAAGCAAAGTTGTCGAGAGATCCAAATTGTTTTTTTTTAATTGCATTATTATAAGTGTCAACTTTTTACCAACCCACACAAGTACGTTTTAACTTGGATGGTTTAAGCCATTTTGGGTGGGGCCCGACATTTATCAACTATGTCTCATTGGCAACAGAGGACAATTCAGTATGTTATGTTTGTGGCAAAAATAAATATTTTAACCCTTTGGACTAAAGACGAAATACCCGTCTTTTAGGGATGTGCATCTCTCCTTTCAAGCACGATTGGATAAGCATCTCGATACATGGGTTTCGCTACGATACACAGCAACGACACTTTTAATTTGAAAATGATTCGGTGCGATTTAATTTGAAAATCAATGTGATTCGGTTCGATGCAAACCGTGGCTTGGCTTAAGATCGCTTCATTACAGAACGTGAATTTTCGTACTTAAATCTCTCTAACTTGAAGGATCGATTTGATCAATGGATCAATCAACAAGTCATTGACTTATTACTTGTTGATTTAGGTCCTTATTTTACATACAACGAGTTGCATGTAAAACAAGAATGTGTGTAAATAAACATTCACAGCTCGTTCAGATTATTATAATATTTTTTTAAGATCGCTGTTGCGGCACATGAGAACTAATGCTTCACGAGGAGACAGCTCATGTGAGATCTGAATATTAAAGAAAACATTAATATAATATTTTTTATATATTTATATATATATTTCTTTTAAATATGTTTAGCTCTCTTAGCTTATTGTTAACATTCATAGTCCTATAATCTAATCTACATTTGGCAATCTGTTCAAATATATTTTCATGGTATCTGATGATGCTAAACAGTAAATGAGAATTATTGTGCAAGCTTCCTTTAGCGGTCTGTCTGACTCTCTGAACTCCTGTCACCAGATTTTTTTTTTTTTCTAATGCAGTCCAATGTTGTGTAGTCTTTGTGGATGCCTTGTTTCTAGCTTACTCTGTTTGTGTGTTTCTCATCCATAGACTCAAAAGACCGCAGTCATGACAGACTCCAAGTATTTCACCACCAACAAAAAAGGTAAATTATAAACTTTAGTTCTATCTCACTGTATTTTTTTGTTTTATAAAGGCCTATAATATATAATGTTTATTCTATGTTAATACATGATGGTGTGTCCTTTTTAAGATGAGCTCATCACATTTTTTGATTTTTTGCACAGTGCATAATAATCTATAATACTGTTAAAGAAAAATGAAACACCCTGTTTGAGCTAGTCCCACCACCTACTATCTACTACCCACCTACTATCTACCTACACTACATACAGTAGTGCCACTATTTGTCGCCCTACTGGGAGATACCTTTTTCATTTAGGTGGAGGTCCACATTGTTGTTCAGGCTTTCACTATCTCCACTTGCTAAACATCTGATGTAGCCAGAATGTTTGATTGATGTTACCTGGTAACCCAAACCTGCGCTATGCGTCTAACCCAATTTGAGTTGATATTTACATCTTATCCTACGTTTTAAAACTTTGTGGATATTAGTTGAGATTTGGACTAGGATCAATCCATTTCACTACTATGTAAGGTTTGGATTTCCTTTAACATTGGACATGGGACTTGCTTGATAGGTGAGATCTTTGAGCTGAAGGCGGAGCTGAACAATGAGAAGAAGGAGAAGAGAAAGGAAGCAGTGAAGAAGGTCATTGCTGCCATGACGGTGGGGAAGGATGTCAGGTACAAACTAAACAACTGTCAAAACGGTGGATGTACATGCTATTTTTGGATATGGTGTAATGCACATGTTGTTGCCGTGTTTCATCCAAATGGGTTCCATCTTTTTGTTTCTCCATCAGTTCCTTGTTCCCAGATGTGGTGAACTGTATGCAGACTGACAACCTGGAGCTGAAGAAGCTCGTCTATCTTTACCTAATGAACTACGCCAAGAGCCAGCCAGACATGGCCATCATGGCTGTCAACAGTTTCGTAAAGGCAAGCCCTCTCATGATGTCATCCATCGGTCAAAGTCTGATAGGGTTAGAGTCCAAAGTGATGTCTTAAATGCGCTTGCTTTATATGACAAGCAGCCAAGAAAAGCTAAAGTATTCATTTTATAATGATCCATGAACCAAACCTTATACGTGCTTGACATACGTGCCCCCCCCCCCCCGCCATCTAACCTCCTAGGACTGCGAGGACCCTAACCCCCTAATCCGTGCACTGGCCGTGCGCACCATGGGGTGCATCCGAGTAGACAAGATCACAGAGTACCTTTGCGAGCCCCTGAGGAAGTGTCTGAAGGACGAAGACCCGTACGTGAGGAAGACGGCAGCGGTGTGTGTGGCCAAGCTCCATGACATCAACGCCCAGATGGTCGAGGACCAGGGCTTCCTGGACTCCCTGAGGGACCTCATTGCAGACTCCAACCCCATGGTATGGTCAAATACTTGGAACATCCATTTTTGTAGTTTGTTTTATATATATATATATATGTTACATGTATTGTTGACTGTCCTGTAATAGTGCACTCATTATGGTATATTTCACACCTGAGGTTTTGGGTCCGTTTCAATCGTGCGTTTGAGCATTTTGGCGTTTGAGCGTTTTAGCCGATAGTATGGTTTGTTTGGGGCGGTGTGTGAACGCTCATTCGAAACTCTGGTGTGGACCAAACAGCCGAACTCTGGTCTGCTTGAAAACATGGGGTCTTGTTCCGCTTCCAAGTGAGCTTCCTGGTCGGTTCGCTTTAGGTGTGAACGCGATCCGACCCAACTATAGGAAGCGAACCAAAAAACAATGCATCGTGGGGTGAATGTATACTTTTGCTGCTGACTGGACATAATAAACATATAAAGCGGTCGCTTGTGGTCACTCACAATAACGCTGACGTTTTAAAATTATTCAGTGACCGAATGGTGGAAATGGGAAAATGTTTAATTTGTAGGAACACCAAAGCAAAACGAAAAAACCCAAGGCCGCACAAAGTTGTTGTTGCTCCATTATTATAAAAAAAAAAAGATTATCCACAGAAGACCTTTTGTTTTAAATTAAAGAAATGCAAGCATAGCGGTGGAAGCAGTGCATTAACTGCCGGCTAGCTAAAGACGATTCCTTCAGCTTTGCTTCAGCCTCATTGTGTCTTTGTAGCATCCAGTTCATCAATATGGGCACAATGTTCCTCTTCAACCACGCAGGTCGTTGCCAATGCCGTCGCGGCTCTGTCAGAGATCAGCGAGTCCCACCCCAACAGCAACCTGCTGGACCTGAACCCCCAGAACATCAACAAGCTGCTGACGGCCCTCAACGAGTGCACCGAGTGGGGCCAGATCTTCATCCTGGACTGCCTGTCCAACTACAACCCTAAGGACGAGCGAGAGGCCCAAAGGTAGAGGAAACGGGACCATGCTGTAGGCTGTAGCCTTGAATCATTGTTATTTTTTGCTTATTATTATTGAATTATTATTATTTTTGCTTATTATTATTGAATTATTATTATTTTTGCCACACTATCCTCCATGACTTCTTTCAAAATCTTCTCCCCAAGCATTTGTGAGCGCGTCACACCCCGGCTGTCCCACGCCAACTCTGCGGTGGTGCTGTCCGCCGTCAAGGTGCTGATGAAGTTCCTGGAGCTGCTGCCCAAGGAGTCCGACTACTACAACACCCTGCTGAAGAAGCTCTCTCCCCCCCTGGTCACCCTGCTCTCTGGGGAGCCGGAGGTCCAGTACGTGGCCCTCAGGAACATCAACCTCATCGTCCAGAAAAGGTCAGATTACATTTTGTTGAATTGGGATGCAGGATAACTGTTGTTTATGAAATATTATACAGCAATATATACAGACATGAATGCGTCTTTAAATCTCTAATCTCCTCGAGGTTTGATTAAGATACAATTAATAAACAATTGGTGGAACACACACGTGTATTGGGAGGAAAGTATTGATAATGCCTCCGGTAGTAAGGTGATGGGCCTTAAGATCGATGCATCAATCTTCTTTTATTTTAAACCCCATTACGTATTACTCATTCTAGTTTTGAAGTTTTTTTTAAATTCAAGCTCTTTGGTCGTCTCAAAGATGTATGTAAGAAGTATCCATTACTAAATCTCAGTGATTGATAGTTGAATATGCATCATTACTACATAGAAAAACAACTATCAACTGGCGAGAGTCCAATGTACCATGTGGTTTCTCACTTTATCTAGGCCCGAGATCTTGAAGCAGGAGATCAAGGTGTTCTTTGTGAAGTACAACGACCCGATCTATGTGAAGCTGGAGAAACTGGACATCATGATTCGCTTGGCCTCCCAGGCCAACATAGCACAGGTACAGCACGGTACTCGAATTGTGACGAAACTGAATGGTAACGCCTTGTTATTCAATTTACAATTGGGAAAGATGATTGAAAGGAGATGGGGGGACATTGACATCGACAAAGATGATTGACATTCTTTTGCCAAGATTACAAAAAAGGATGGACATGATTGACATGTTTACAGATTGTCATGAACATTATTAAGATGGCGGATTTGCACATTTTAAGTTGAGTTGAGACTCATGGGTAATAAACATTGAAGAGACCGTCATACCTGGTCTTCATAACTCTGGCTTGTTGGGACTAACATTCACCGCTCCCAGGTCCTGGCTGAGCTGAAGGAGTATGCCACGGAGGTGGATGTGGACTTTGTTCGCAAGGCTGTCCGCGCCATAGGACGCTGCGCCATCAAAGTTGAGGTAAGCTTCGAATGTCGGCTATAATGGGGAAGCAAAAAATGCCGAGTCATGTAAGGGATAATGTACAGCCAGCCGGTTATTATTGTGAAATGAATCCCGACAGGGTGATGCAGGACCCCGACGCTTATTACATGGCTACTTACGTAACAAATCAATAATTTGACACAAAATATAACAGCAAAAAATGAAAAATGTTATCGATTTAAAAATGATTTTATTGCTTCGGCAAAAAAAAAAAAAAGAAAGTGTTAGATTCTGGGGTTGGAAATGGCGTCCATAGTCTGTTATTCATAGCAGTGGTCTGCTATTTAGAAATAACAGACAATACAATGGCGTAATTGACCAATCAGAATTGAGTATTCAACAAAGCCGTGTAATAAGATGTGAATACATATTGATTGATAAGATGATGAAGAGTCATATCCCCCCCCCACACATACACTATGTGAAGCACTTTGAGTATCTTGAAAAGCACAATATGAATGCAATTAATTATTATCTTGCTATGTCTTGGGGTCGTGTGAGTCGAGGTAATAACAACAACAACATGGTGACTTCCCTACACAGCAATCTGCTGAGCGCTGCGTCAGCACACTGCTGGACCTCATCCAGACCAAGGTCAACTATGTTGTCCAGGAGGCCATCGTGGTCATTCGGGATATTTTCCGCAAGTATCCCAACAAGTACGTGCTACTGTGTGAATACAACCAAGGGGATGCCTGTCCTTCATTTAGTGCATGGGAATGATCTTAATGTATTAACCAAAGAAATAAAAAATAAGTGGTATTGGCTGGTGGCAGGTGTATAATGTTGGACCTTTTGTACATGGACCCCTGTGCCTTCCAGGTATGAGAGCATCATCGCCACGTTGTGTGAGAACCTGGACTCCCTGGACGAGCCTGACGCACGCGCTGCCATGATCTGGATCGTGGGCGAGTACGCCGAGCGCATCGACAACGCCGACGAGCTGCTGGAGAGCTTCCTCGAGGGTTTCCATGACGAGAGCACGCAGGTACCGTTTCATTGACCTCTTGGGTCGTTCGCTTCATTCGATTGTAAAAACCTCTTTGTGTTTTCATGGGTTGCTGTTGTTGTATTTTCTGTAGTATCTGTAGCCCTGTTACGCGACAGAAATATCTCGATTCTACAGCTGTTTTTTAATTTCTGATGTATCTAGATTTAAAAAAAATTATTTGTGTTACACGAAAGGCACACGCAACCGTCTCAGCCTGTTTATAAATGGGGCAATTTGCTAGCGATCGCCGCTTGATATGCACACGCACATACTGTTTGTGCACAAGCACATACAGGTTTCAGGTTTGTACCACATCCATCCACAATCTCCGGGAATGGGCGGAGAGGTAGCGTCCTCAGCGTATCAGTTTAAACTTTACACTGCTTTTGCTAATTGCCAGGGAAACAGAGATGCAACATCCAAACATTTTTTAAATTTTGAGAGTGAATTGCCCCACAATATGACTACATTTTGATGTTATATTTTATTTTGTTGGTAACCGTGGTATAATCTAGGGCTGCAACTAGCGATTATTTTCATAGGCGATTAATCTAACAATCATTTTTTCCGATTAATCAATTAGTCTAGATAATGTCATAAAAAATACCAGAGTCCAAAGTAAAGCTGGCTTTGTCTGGCAAGCAGTCAAGAAGTATTAATTTAATGATCCATGAACCAAATTTTAGAATTTCTGAAGCAAATGTTTGGTATTTGTACTTGGATAAATGACCTAAACAATGAATCGATTATACAAATTTGATTAGATAATTTTCTGTCGATCGACAGCCCTAGTATAATCATAATATTCCACTCGAGGGCAGTAAAGCACACCCTCTCGTGTAATATTGCCTAATGGGACGCCGTCGGAGCAATGCTGTGTATCGCTGACGGGTGTTCCTTCCTCTTCTGTCTTCAGGTCCAGCTCACTCTGCTGACCGCCATAGTCAAGTTGTTCCTCAAGAAGCCCTCCGAGACCCAGGAGCTGGTCCAGCAGGTCCTCAGCCTGGCCACACAGGTGAGCGCACACACACACACACACACACACACACACACACACACACACACACACACACACACACACACACACGCGCAAGTCAATATAAACAATAGCATTTAGCAATTTCATCTTTTGGAAATATGCACGGCGTCGCTTCGGTATGATGATCCAGTATCATCAGCAAAATGGGCCCCCTCCAAACTCTCAGAGCAACCTCTCTGGCTCCTCCCCCAGGACTCTGACAACCCGGACCTGCGCGACAGGGGCTACATCTACTGGCGCCTGCTGTCCACCGACCCGGTCACCGCCAAGGAGGTGGTGCTCTCCGAGAAGCCCCTCATCTCGGAGGAGACGGACCTCATCGAGCCCACCCTGCTGGATGAGCTCATCTGCCACATCGGTTCGCTGGCCTCCGTCTACCACAAGCCCCCCAACGCCTTTGTGGAGGGGAGCCACGGGATACACCGCAAACACCTGCCCATTCAGCACAGCAGGTCAGAGGCACCTTGTCAAGGCACACACAATGTCACATGACTTGGAGCACCCAGTCCCCCAGCACTGTGATACTAAAACGGCTAACAACGCCCTGAACAAATCATCTTTCTTCTTTCTCAAGACAGCGAAATGGTTGCCAAGCAACACAGGCTAGCATACAGGCTTGAGCATACAGACACATTATTACTACAATTTGTATTGTTATGCGGTCACAGGTGTGTGTTTATAGTGTTTTACAACAGCTTCGAGCCAATCAGAATCAAGGACCGCCCCAATAACAAACTGCAATGGCTTAGTTTGAAAGTCTTTAACAGTATTCCAGACCGGATATTTGATGTCGCATTTTTATGCAACGCTCAAGCCTTAAGGTTACATCCTCATTAGTCAGGGTGTCCGCGCATCCTTAGAAAGTCTTAAAAAGTCTTCAATTCATGTTTCTAAATTTAAGGCCTTAAAAAGTCTTAAATTCGTTAAAAATGCCATATGCTGGTCTTAAATACTGTAACTCAAGGTCTTAAATTTGTCGGGGCAGGACTATTTATTTATTTATTTTTCTC
>JAOPJH010000124.1:2187418-2198957 GCA_027122575.1 Merluccius polylepis | reverse complement strand
TGCTATGCTTGGGTTGTAACACAGCGGGATCCCCCCCACCATCACGTGTTTTAGGTCTTAAATTTCATTCAAGGTGGGATTAAAAAGGTCTTAAAAAATCTTAAATTTGACTTGCTGAAACCTGCAGATACCCTGTTAGTCTTGTTTAAATTGTTTATCCCTGGGACGGATTCCCAGAGAAAAGTAAAGACACGTTGATTGATTCGACGGGAAGGACTGAGAGATTAGAGCATGTGTTACATACAAGTCGTTCTGGCAGACGGCCCCGTGAGCCTGTAGGTGAGCATTCAACCGTATGAACACGTTTCGGCGCGTTGAATCACTCTTATTTTCGAAATCCCTCATTATTTTCTCCCCCCCCCCCCTCTCCTGTCTCTGCAGCACCGAGACGGGCAAGAGCCCTGTGAGCGGTGGGCCGGCAGCCGCCATGGAGCAGACCCACGTGATCCCCAGCCAGGGGGACCTGCTGGGGGACCTGCTCAACCTGGACCTGGGGCCCCCTGTCAACGTGCCCCAGGTGTCCTCCATGCAGATGGGTGCCGTGGACCTGTTGGGAGGTGGGCTGGACAGCCTGGTGGGTGGCTTTTCTCTTCTTTTTTTTTATTTTGTAATTTCTTTATTAAAGGGCTTGTACATCAGAATGGCTCATATGATTTTTTTTTTCTCTGTGCCAATACTCAATTCATACGCAATACATTTTGAGAGGACTCTTGAATTTCGAAATCAATGTAAATATACCGTAACCTAGGCAAGGGACATTTTTGCCACGTCTCGCATGAGAAACGCTGTGGCGGCATTTCAAACACAACAATGTCTCCCCACAATGACAAATTTAACGATTGCTAAACAATGACCAAAACACACGACTAGCAACATAATAACTAAACTTCCAATGCTCCTATGCTCCAAAAATGGCGGCGGCCATTGTGATGTGACGATGCGATGTGCAAGCACAAAAACATCTGCATCACTCCTTCAGCCAGTCGCTGCATAGATACCAGTTTTGTGTTAACCTAGCAAGGGCTCTTTGATCAATTAGTTATGAACAATGGCAGCCTGTGGTGTGGTGCAAGGTTTCTCTGGAGTCTCTGACTTCGCACCGATGAACAACAATACGAGGAGGATGTTCTCCCAAGTGGCGTTTCAAAGACTTCTTCTTGATTGCTGTTTGACTTTCTTTACAAATGTCAACATGACCTCAAAAACAGGCTTCTAAGCAACCTTAAAATCACACGTGTCTCCTCTACAAAGCCCGCTTCAGATTTCGTTCGGAGAGCGGACGCAACACGTCTACACATACGGGAACATGATGATTAAGCAATCCAGCAGCACGTATTTGTGCCCACGCACTTATTTTTAATGGTACCATCCTACCGAGTATAGTATACACTGTATACTATACTCGGTAGGATGGTACCATTCATTTGCTTCCTCAAAGATAACATTGATGTTTCTGGTGTAAATAAAACAATAAAAATACATCAAAGTATTGCGGAAGCAAAGAATCGTGATACTCGCATGAATTTGTTGGTCACTGTTGCTAAGCACAGCTCTCTCTCTGTCTCTCTCTCTCTCTCTGTCTCTGTCTCTGTCTCTCACTATCACACACACACACACACACACACACACACACACACACACACGTCTCCGTCTGTTTGAAATGGGGGGGTGTTCCTCTCTTTTCTCTCTCCCTATAGCTCGGGGGAGATCTGGGCGGAGGTGTTGGGGGAAGTCCTGCTGTAAGTTCTGAAGCCTGTTGTGTTTACGCCGGCCGCCTGCATGCTCGCGTGCTTTAGTGTAGTCTGCTCTGTCCCGCTCCAACACTTCCTACAGTTTACACAGCTTGAACGTGCTCTGGTGGTGGCAGCTTCTGATTCACTCGACGCTTGCCTGCGCTTGTTCACACTCTTGTTTCTCGGTGAAAGAAGGGAGTTAAGAACTAAGATACTAGATATTAGATACTAATAAAGGGCTTGTGCATGATCAGTTGAAACATCACAACATCGGCTGCATGTGGCCTGGGTAAGGGGCCAATGTCATCTTCCTGTTGTTTCATTCTGTCACTCATATTCTTTGCCTCGTATGCCTGACCAGAACATGTTGATCTCATGAACCTCTTTGATCCGCAGGCCTGCCGATTCAGTAGTCAGGCCCGGCTGTCGTGTGAAACTCAAATGTCCAATCATATGTTGTGATTTCATCTCAACCCCTCTAGGTGGGACAAAACTTCATCCCGTCCTCTGTCCCGAATACATTCGCCCCGTCGCCAACACCTGCTGCCCTCAGCAGCGGCCTCAACGACCTGTTTGAGCTCTCCACAGGCATGGCCATCACCACCGGAGGCTACATCGTGCCCAAATCCGTGAGTTGACGCCAAAGTAACGCCAGGGTCGTTGGTGAGGGGAGCGTATTTCTTTAAATCGAAACGTAAGGGAAAACCCCATCCACTATCGAACTTGTGATATGACCAGCCGAAGGAAATTATACCCGTGAAAACAAGGTTTACAGTGAAATGCATGAGATTTAGATTATTGAGAAAGAAAGAATATAATAAATATATAAGTAAATAATAATAATAATAATAAATAATAAAAAAACACAAAAAGTATGGTCAAATGTGTTGTTTTTGTTTATATATATATCTTAAAAAATGTGTGGAAGAAATGTACAAAAAGTATAAATAAGTGTTGTAAATAAATAAAATGTGCATATAAAAATGTACGTTAGGTACGCATCCATAGTGGACCGTGGGTTTCAGACCTCTTTTTTTCAGACCTTCTTTACACGCACTGCTAGGCAGAGGCTGGCGAAAGCATCTGAGCTGAACGCAGGTTGTTGGAAACAGATTCATCTGATACAACCAATCATTATATCAATAATGAGTATTATTTGCCTTGGCAGTACGCCACTCGCATGCATATATACATCCAATTTACATAGCTATTAAGTGGCTCGTGAAAAATACCGACATGTTGCTCACATTGCGTATGACAATAAATGTCACCGTCACTCCTCAATGTTGTGTTGCTAGGTGTGGCTCCCAGCGGTCAAAGCCAAGGGTCTAGAGATCTGTGGGACGTTCTCGCGACGCCAGGGACACATGTACATGGATATGACCTTCACCAACAAGGCCCTGCAACATATGTCTGACTTTGCCATCCAGTTCAACAAGAACAGGTGAAAAAATAACCAACACAGTTACATTTACATTTATATTTAGGGCATTTAGCAGACGCTTTTGTCCAAAGCACATCTTTTCTACGATACAGTATGGATAGCTAGGGTAAGATGCTACAATGCTAAGTACTATTCCATTGCCAGGACGTACGAACATACAATAAGTGCGAAAGAGGTAGATTTTTATTTTTACCCCAAGCCATACAAATTGCCTTAAAAACATAAGATTAAGAAAACTGCAATGCCTAAAGCACACGGCTGTGTCGGGACAGACGGACAATGTGTTCCCTTGCTCTGTTAAAACAATGTAATTCTATTTATTTTCTGGGTTGCGCTACAACTATGAGCCTAAATTCACGCTCTGTGTGCATTGGGCGATTGAACAGTTTAATTGCATGTCAAGAGGAACACCCACTTGGTGTTATAATGCTGTGCTATTAATTACATTAAATATTCAACGTTTTTAGATGTGTGACTTCAAAGCGGTTCGGTTTCAGGCGCCCTCAGTTTGATGTTTGCAGGAAACCGTTGTTGTGTGTTGGAGTTTCCGGCACTTCAGTTTGCTGCGAGCGTGTAACCGTTGTTGTGTGTTGTGTAGTTTCGGGATGATCCCCACCAGCCCCCTGCCCATCCACACCCCCCTGATGCCCAGCCAGAGCATCGAAGTCTCCCTGCCTCTCAACACTATCGGGCCGGTCATGAAGATGGACCCTCTCAACAATCTACAGGTACCGCCATAGACCCCTTCAGACGCCATACTGCTTCATGGTCTGCAACATCAACCCTTTGTGGAAAGGTTGGACCGTTGACCGAGCAATACTCTCGTATATTAGAAAAGCGCGAGCACGACGGTTCCTCCTTTTTAAAGTATATACATTCAATATATACACGTCGTCGGTCGAACAAAACATTTGTCTGTATGTTTACACGGAAGCAGCAGTGCCTGGTCGGTTCGACAAAGGCATGTTATTTGTATAGCGTAGGCGCCGGATCTAAATGCCGCTTTGGTTCGCGTGCATACAGGTGGCGGTGAAGAACAACATCGACGTGTTCTACTTCAGCGGGCTCATTCCCCTCAACATATTCTTTGTGGAAGATGGAAAAATGGGTATGTGCACTAGTCTGAACTCCCCATCCATACCAATCATGTTGGTTAATATACAGCCTGTGGGTGCTGTAGGTAAGATTTGAGAGAGCAGGTTTTTGCTAATTTGTCTCATACAGAGGCAGGCACAGTCAATCGGAGTTACAGCCCTTAAATCTTACCTACAGCAGCTTTGAATCCTTTTAGAAACCTGAGATAAGGACAGGTGTGTGAGCCATGTGTAGCAGGGTTGAGTAATGTTGTTCTCCACAGAGCGCCAGGTCTTCCTCGCCACCTGGAAAGATATCCCCAATGAGAATGAGCTGCAGTACCAGATTAAGGAATGCCACCTGAATGCAGGTATGTATTCAAGGTTTACTTGCATATGCCCTTGTGTTTCTTTCCCAAAAAATGTCCAGAAATGGTGATCATTGTCCATTTGTATTATTCTAGTACATTATGGGTTGTGTTGGGATATTGCCACGGGTAAATGAAAGCCAGGGCAAAATGCTGTTGAATTTAAGGTTCATAATTTTACGACATTGTTGGGTTTTTATCGGAGTATAGCCTTCAAAGCTCACCCTAGTTCAACTTATCCCAAGAAGCCTTTGTTCTCTGTAATGTCATCCGCAATAATGATTTGTAAATGTTATTGTCAAACCATACAGAGCCTTAAAAGTTGACCTTGCACCCCCTCCTTCCCATCACCCACTGCTACGAAGCTATAAAAAGAGACAGAGAGATAAAGCTAATATGATTTTTCAGATTTCCTATTTCCTATCAATTTTCAGACTTCTCATTTCCTCTACGTAAAAAAACCCCCAAAACTCATGTTTTCCTTTCAGAGAGATTTAAAATCCTACAAGTGTGCATTGGCTGGCAGCAGAGTGGCTGGCAACCCATATAGCAGCAACTACCATCAGTGTTATAAGCACATGAAGGACATGGGCTGCACTCAGGTTCTATAGCTCCACCCTGTCCCAGTAGAGTGTGGTTGAAGAGCTAGTCAAGCCAAGCAGCAGTAGTTGTCTACTATCCTTAGTCGGTGTGTTAGTAGTATAGTCATCATCGTCATTGAATAGCTAGCTCCTAAGTCTGTGTGTTCATTTTTTGGTTTGAACAACGTAACATTGAAGCATGAATGAAGTGTTAGCGAGGGAGCGCGGGAAATGTGTTGACTCAGACGTGACGTTGGACGTTGGATCCGGCACGTTCAAGGCAGTGTGGCTGTCTTTGTTTGCCAGAGGCATTTTATATTGATGTTCTCTGTGACATCCGGTGGCTGTTTCCTTCTTACTGATCCCTCGGCTCCACTGGAGCCATCGAGCGTTGTCTAACGAGTGCTCCGTCGACTATTCTCATTCGGCTGGGAAACGCTGCCTTAATAAGCAATGTCTCCGTCCAAACTGAAGAATCGCTGAGCTTCAGTTCTCGACAGCTCGATGCTAGCATCAACTCGCCACTTTCAATCATGAATTACACCATTCTTTGTACATTGATTGGTTTCAATGTACAAAGAGATGGTGTGCAAGGCGCCCTGTGGATCATATATAACGGCAAGTCGACACTGATGGCGACGCAACGCAGTGATTTACTCATAAAAAGAGGTCGAACACACAATTTTCAATTCTGCTATTAAGTGGGCAATAGCCTTTGTGTTTGTACAGTGCACCTCGGTTTGAATCTCTTTTAGATGGATGTAAATTCACATGTGTGATCTTGTTTGTTATTCTGTTACACGCCTCTTAGTCTGGAGTTATGTTGGGAATTTGACTACCACTCCCAACAAGAGCTGTATATTCCCCTCACAAAGGGCTGGGAAGCAATCACAAAAAGGACCGAAATAAGGGCCGTTATGTTTTTGCACGAAAGAGGCGTGATTATGGGTCCCAACGCTGCTCCTGATAAGACCCGCCCACACTGTCCAGAATCGCCCTGTGATTGGCTGCCGATGCGCTGCTTACGAAACAACCATCTCTAACTCAACCATCTCTAACCTGATACTTAAACCATCTCTAGCCTAATACCGAAACTTAACCATCTCTAACCTAACCCTAAACTTAACCATCTCTAGCCTAATACCTAAACCATCTCCAGACTAAAACCTAAACTTGACCATTTCTAACCTAATACCTAAACTTTACCATTTCTAACCTAATACCTAAACTTAACCATCTCTAACCTAACACCTAAACATGACCTTCTCTAACCTCGCCGCATCGCCAGCCAATCACAGTGTGCTTCTAGGCAGCGTGGGCGGGATCTCTTACCAGGATACCTACGGTGTGATCCACAATCCCGCACACGAGACAGGTGAACTAACGAGAACGTGAACACGCTGTGGCCTTGCAGACACCGTATCGGGCAAGCTGCAGAACAACAACATCTACACAATAGCCAAGAGGAACGTGGAGGGCCAGGACATGCTATACCAATCCCTCAAGCTCACCAACGGCATCTGGATCCTGGCCGAGCTCCGGATCCAGCCTGGGAACCCCAACTACACGGTGGGAGATCTCCCCGAGTGTCGCTTACGACACCATATTGAAATTCTAACAACAGAAAATGTGTTTTTTTTTTAGCAAACCACCGAGTATGGCTGGGCAATACATCGATATTATATCGCTATCCTGATAGGAGACTAGATGTCGTCTTTGGATGTCGTAATATCATGATATGGCATGTGTGGTCTTTTCCTGGTGACGTTAAAGGCTGCATTACAGTAAAAAAAATAAGAAAAAATAAGAAATACTCTGTGCTTTTCATTTGCCATGTATTTAATTCACACAGGAGTATAACACAAATAGGCTTTACCATGTGGTTGTTTTATATAGACTCTTTATATATTGAATTACCAGAAAACATGCCGTATCGTGATGTATATTGTTATCGAGATATTAAATGACCTATATCAGGATAGAAGATTTTGGCCATATCGGCCAAAATCTGTTTGACTCCAATCACTGTTGACTCCAGCTAGCATTTGAGTCAGTCAGGAACTGCATTAGCATTACATGTGTCATGCATTCCTTTTGGCGTGATTCACGTGTTTGGTTACTCTTCAATATATGTATAAAAAGATGTGTTGTTTTAATGACATGAAGGCATGTAGTCCTCGTGTGTAGACATGTTATTTTGACACTGAAATAAACCTCGTCTATAAGAAAAGAAAGAGTCTATGGACAGCTAAAATGAAAACGTTGCCGATTAGGAGAGCAAATTTGCAATGCAGGGATGACGGAGCTACTGAGTCTCCTGTGTGTTTTTCTGTATATATTATATTCATGTCCCTTGTGGTCTCCACAGCTTTCCTTGAAGTGCCGGGCTCCTGAGGTGTCCCAGTACGTCTACCAAGTGTACGACTCCGTCTTGAAGAACTGAGGACCACCTTTTTAACCCCCCCCCCACCACACCACACACCACACACACACACTCCACAAAGCTCACAGGCCTAGCGCTTCCCCACTTGTCGTCACTAAAAACGTAATTGCCAAACTGAAAGGAAATGACAACCACAGTGAAATGGTTACGTCATGGGGACACCATGTAGAGAGAACGGCAGACCGTTTTTCATCACAATAGGTTGTTATCCTCTCGGTCTATTGGGCTGAAGGTGTTCGGAAAACACAAGGAGGTGATTTTCCCTAGAGCCTCTGTAAAAGAAACGTTAACATGTTGCACCGAGACTAACCAAACTAACAATTAGATTCACTCTTGACATTCTAGTTGAGACGCACCGATCCGTAGGGTGTCTTCGGGAAAGGATATTGGCATCTCCTCCAATTGGTCGTACCCACACACACTGTTGGCCTTCCTTTTTGTCTTGCGCAATTACTAGTTGTCCCCATCAACGTGAAAGTTCCCCAGTTCAGTCTTGTGAAAATTTAGCCACTATTCCAGCTTGAACTTTGGTGTCTTTAATGTTGTAAGCCGTGATCAATAGTGAAATCCTGTCAGTAGCAAAACGTATATATCTATCTTTTGTTTTCCACAAAGCCATTGGTGTTTTTGTACTGTGAACATTGTTTTGCTTTTTTTGTTTTCTAGTGACTTGTGGTGATTCCCCTGGACTGACCTCCCCTATGCATTCCATGTTTAATATTCAGCTCTTAGGGCCGTTGAGTTGGTGTTGGTCTCATGACACGCAGCAGTGAAATACAGAGGACTTGTCAGGTTGCCATGGTGTTGTAAGAACTAGCATTCTGTCATTGGTTGTTGGACCACTGTAGATCAGCCCAAATCAGATAAGATAGTGATGTTTTTATGAGAAAAGTGCCATTTTGTTCTTATTTTCCTTTGCACCCGTATACCACTACATTTATAAAAGCATATCTTGGAACAGTGGTAGTTTAGCTTTGTAATTGTATAACTACATTTCCATTTTCCTTTGCCCTGCATCTACCTCTGCAATATAATACTTTTTTTTGTGCCAATTTTCAGGATAATAATTCAACAATGAATGTAATTGTTGTTTTTATTTCTTGTGCAATTGCTTTCTACAGCATTACCAAAAGCAAAGACCCGTATATCATTCAAGTTACGAGTTACAATTAAATGCCCCATTTGCTTCACACAATTTGCAGTTAAAGGTAATCCAATATAAGATTTGTCTACAGACAATACAATAGCACTAGCTTTCTTTAGCTAAGGGGCGACATTGCTATGTTTGCTATATGGCATCTGCTAAACAAGGAAATTATTTAAACTATCGATAACCTAAATTGATTTGATTGAAAGTATAAGCTGATGCTTTTTACATGTATGTGCCATGTTGGAAACAAAACGGTTATATGGACGTTGTTTAATTGAATTGAGGATACAATTTTATTTTTGTTAATTTCATACATGCCATATGCTTTGTGCAGGTGATTACATGAACATAGTTCTATAATGTTCTTTTAATGTTTTTTTCTCTTTGATTGCTTAATTTAAAGATGCTGTATGTGAGATTTAAGAGCTATAACTTGAGTGTCATTCGTTAGAAATGCCATAGCCATCCGTCAGCTAATAGTGAGTGAAATGCTCTGAGAATATCTGTTCTGGTTCACTGCACACCTGCCTCTGTATGAGGCAAGTTTGATTTGAGACAGCTCCCGGATCATTTCTGACCAATCAGGGCCTCTCTTCACTGATTGGTTCGGGGAATCCAACTTGCCTGCCAATCACAGGTGCGTGAATATAACTCTTCTCTATGGCGGAGAAACGTAGGGAGGAAGCAGAGAGGGAGAGGATGTTTTTTTGGTTGTTTAGTTTAAAAATCTTGCTCTCTTCGCTCTCTTTACAACTCTCAAATGTTACCTACAGCAGCTTTAAGTCTGGGGAGCTCATTAATTACTGGGATGCAACTGTTTCTTTGCACTCATCTGTTTGACAGTTGGAGTTTATTAAAGTAACACCAGCAATACAGAATATCTAGATTGAGCTATAGTGGCAGATTGACAAAATTGAGAATTGCTAGTAGCAGGGTACCATAAATCTGTTGTACTTTAACAATATATATTGCAAATTATGTTATTGTAAACCCCCACATACCAATAAAATACCCTAATTATTATGTCATTGTAAACACCACTGTATGTTTTTCCAAGTTTCCAACCATGTTGATGGTTTTCATAAGCCAGCCAATAGGTGCAGTACTAGACATGCTCCCCTAGTAGGGAAGCACCAATACCTACTGATATAATCCTAATACAATTTTCAGTTACCACAATAGTGGGGGGCTGATTTAGAAAACTGTTTATTTTTCAGTTAAAATATGTAGTCAAATTACTGTCAAAAGATAAGAAAAAAAGCCACATGACAGTCACAATGCTAGACTGTACTTGTTGGTCTATTTTTGTGTGAATGTGTTAAATAATACATATATTTGTGGTGCATGTTGTGGGAATAACAAATGCATGACAAACCAATCTTAAGAATTTTTTTTTTATATATAAAAACCTAAACACATTTTTGATGAACGCCTCACATATTTCCTTTAATTATTATGTTGCTCTAGATCAAAACTGTAGAAATCTTCATCTTTTTTTCAAAGAGCCATGGGCTACATTTTGGCAAAGCGAAGAGATTGTACATCTTAGCCTGGGCTCATTCGTCATTTATGAGAAGAGAAAAAAAAATTGAACAAACAAAAGCATGGGAAAAGGGTGTATGCCTCACTCCATATTTTTCCACTGCGCATGATGAAGCCGTGGCCCCGCCCACAACGCGTGGAGCCCCGCCCATAACAGCGGTCTCCGGGAAGAAGCGAACTCTCCTGTGTCGTCACTGAGAGGCTGAGAGGCGAGGAGCGACGTGGTGCTTCTCCTGTGTTTTACTGCTCCTCGGTGTGCTCCTCCTGCTCCTCGGTGTGTGTGTTTTCTCCTCCTCGGTGTGTGTTTCTCAACTGGTCTCAAGGAATATTTCGTCCACACAGCCGAAAGTAGTTCTTCTTTCCCAGTCTCTTCAGCTCAACAGGTATGTGTGTGTGTGTGTGTGTGTGTGTGCGCGTGCGCGCGTATGTGTGCGCGTGCGACGCCTATGGCTCATGAGCTGTCGCCTACACATAGTTTTTCTGCTGTGTATTACTTTTTGTACGAGATCATGGCCAGACGAAGTTATATATTTATATAATTATAGTTATGTAATGGGTTTTTGTGTGTGTGTTTTTTCTCACAATTTGTTGCCTATGTGGTCCTATGTGGACATGGTAAAGATGTTAAATTTTAAATAGCCCAAATCAACATAGGCTAGTGGATATTTAAATATTATAATATTGTGAAAAGCATAGGCCTAACGTTACATTTTAATGAGTTGGACTGTACTGGAGTCAAATAACTAGGCCTATTCTCACATTTAGGCAAATTGCTTTTATGGTAGCCTCATGTATTTAGTTATGATACAATTTGGTGAAAATGCTGCTTTTTGTATTAAACCCCTTTTAGATTCAGAATGTGTGACTTCGCCATGGATAAAATGTCTTCAGGTTCCAGTGGGCATCACTCCATCCTCAAGGTAGGCGCCCGCGCATCTCCTTCGCTTCCTCCCTCTTTGGTAATGAGAGGGTTAGGGGGTTAGGGGGTTAGGCCTTAGGAGGGTTAGGGTTAGGGGGTTAGGCCTTAGTAGGGTTAGGGGGTTAGGGTTAGTGTTAGGGGGTTAGGCCTTAGTAGGGTTAGGGTTAGGGGGTTAGGCCTTAGTAGGGTTAGGGGGTTAGGGTTAGGGTTAGGGGGTTAGGCCTTAGTAGGGTTAGGGGGTTAGGGTTAGTGTTAGGGGGTTAGGGTTAGTGTTAGGGGGTGAGGG
>JAOPJH010000124.1:1855349-1872581 GCA_027122575.1 Merluccius polylepis | reverse complement strand
GAGTCATCTTCCCCCCCGATCACATCTCCCCTCTGGTGGTGGGTCTCCGAGGCAAGGCCCCCCTGCCTGCCATGCGTTGCGGGGACCTGTACTTATCCCAGGCAGCGCTGTCTGTCATCTTTCCAGAAGCTCCGCGCCAGCTGCTCTCCCCCTGCCAGCGAACGCAACCCCGAATCATCCTTGAAAAAAAAGAGCTAGTACCAGAGAGAGAGAGGCAGAGATGCAAAGAGAGGGAGAGAGAGATAGAGGTTGGGAGTGAAGTGATAGATATAGTCTCCATTATTAGAAGAAATAATGGAGAGAGAGGGGAAGAGAGGGGAAGAAAAAAAGACAGGGACAGCAAGGGAATGAAGGTGCAAGGAAACAAGCATGGGGAAAGCAAACCAAAAAAAAAACAAGACAGACAAGACAAGCTTGTCAGTTGTTTGACCGTGCGTCTGTAGTACCACCGTGTCTATAACCCGTCGCTAGATGGTGGTGGATGACCAAGCCCTCCCAGCCCTCCTTTTTTAAAATGACGCTTGCTCCGTAAATATTTCAGAGATGAGCTCCCGTTCCCGTGTCGCTGCAGCAGGAGCAGCAGTGGTCTGCAGTATCCTCACGCGCTCTCTGCAGTGCCTCAGCCACGCTGCAGTTTTGACAGGTTCCTATGCCAACGGGGGGAACCCAAGCCTGACTTTTCTTTATTTATTTCCTTGTGTCACATTGTCGGCCTGTCACTGGTGGCTTGTTTACTTCCCTGTTGACACCACATACCGGAGCGAGACCCCCCCCCCCCCCCCTCGAGACATTGATCCAAGGAGACGGAGGAAGGAGGCGAGAGAGAAACATGCAAATATGTCAGCTTTACAAAATTAGGTCAAATGAATGATGAGAAACTGTGAAATTAGACACAAGTAGATTTTTACCCCCCCAAAACATACATTGTATACACATAACAGATCGTATACTAATACTAACTATATATTTTGACTGTTCAAATTGATGTTGAATTGTTATTTTAAGGGAAGGAGGAGGGCGAATGGGACATTGCGCACATGCAAAGATTTGAGAGTAAATGGACTACATTTATAGAACGCTTTTCAGACCAATGGCCACTCAAAGCGCTTCACATTCACCCATTCATACACAGACGGAGGTGTCAACCATGCAAGGTGACAGACTGCTCGCCGGGAGCAGTTAGAGTTAGGCGTCTTGCTCACACCTCGACACTTAGCTAGAAGTAGCCGGGGAGCGAACCAGCAACCTTCCGATTATTAGGCAACCCGCTCTACCTCCTGAGTCACTGCCGCCCAGAGTGACAAAAGTAGGTCAAATGAGCGATTTAGAAACTGAGCAATTGACGCATGAGGTAGGGCTGTGCAATTAATCAAATTTTGATCACGATTTCGATTCTTGGGTCAAACGATCTCCAAATTAATCAAATCGAGTTGGAACGGTTCTTTTGGCATTTTCCGTTGTCTATGAGGCTTTCTGAAAGAGACGCGCATGCGCAATTCAGTCCCTCCCCCAGAGCATTCAACGCGGCCCCGCTAGCTGTGTGTGTGTGGTGACCTGCAGCACCAGCATTTTATTCAGAAAACCCGCTACACTTCACGCCACTGTCCTATTTCACAGCATCGCCGCGCATCAAGTGCCGCTGAAAGGCGCTTTCTTCTTTTCTTTTTTTTTTTTCTGATCCGGAGACGAATGTATTCCTGTTGACGCTCCGCAGCGTGACGCTTCCTATGTGTGCTAGGGGCGGCACTTGACACGCGTCATAGACGTGCTGCGGTGGCGGTGTGTTTTTCAGTGAGTTTTTTTTTTGCCGAAATGCAGAATAAATGCATTTTATTTTCATTCATTCGTTTGAAGAATCATGATTTCAATCTTGACCAAAAAAATCGTAATTCTCATTTTTTCCCAAATTGAGCAGCCCTAACATGAGGGCAATATCCAAATTTTCCTTTCTAATAAATCCCTCCCTACATGTTCTGCCATCAGATGCCTACACTCGCGCAGAAGTGGTGTATGTGTGGACCAGAGGTGCTGCTCAGTCGGTGGTGGTGGCAGAAGACGGTTCCAGGTTGAACCAGTACGACTTGATGGGACAGAGTGTGGATTCTGGCGTTGTGCAGTCCAGCACAGGTACGCGTGTTCTTCTACCCATGCAAAATGTCTGCCCCCTCACCCCTTTCTTTCTCCAGCAAATGTAGATTTTAGTTAACTGATGGTGGGTCTCCCCAAACACATTTTAGCAATTTGAATTGGCATCAGTTTGTTCATCAACATGATCCCCCCTTAAAGGTACAGATTATTGACATTGCATGTCCGAGTCCGAAGTGGAGATTTAGGACAAATTAGGTCTTCTTCGACAGCTCCCCGTGTGTTTGCCAGAAAACCTTCAGTGACACTAAACATTCATTACTGCGCAATCAAACAAGCCGTTACAGCTCATTTTGATTACTGCATCGCAGGCTCAGCAGCCTCTGTTAGCTATGGCTTCCTGCCCCAGATTCACTATTCCCCTAACGGCCATTGTATCTTGTATTTTTTTCACACGTTTTTTGTGTCTATTAATACTATTAAAGATGATTGACGGAATAAAGTGGATGACCCCCTTTTGGCTTTAACTTCAGCTTGAGGCAGACAGAACATAATGATTGTATAATATGCATGCAAATTGCCACCATTGGTGGCAATGTGCATCCCAGGGATGAATTCCTCAAGGTAGTTTGTGTGTCTCAACCACTTCAATATAGTGTGCATCTCTTTTTCCAGTTACTAAGCACATACACGCTCTCATTATAGGCCTTCCAAACGATATTGAGAACCTTGAGTATTTCCCATGGCTTTTGCAGAGGCCTTACTGCCTCGTCTTTCCGTGAACGACCCCACAGTGCATTGACGAACTGACACCGGGCCGGTTATTGAGTCGTTGATAAATGACACCAATAACCGCTCCGATAAATCCCACACGCAATAAAAACTGCCGCATGAAATGCTGTAGGCCCCTTTTGTAAAACAACACTTTAGAGAACAGACCAATGGATGCCCCGTCAATGCTATAACAGTTGGAACATGGGGGAACCCCGAGGTCACCGCTCATCACACCCCATAGACGTAAACATCCCAAGTTAGGGACAAATGGGCCGCCAAACATCTATATTGTGTTCGCTAAAAGTCTCTTTAATTTTGTATGGGCAATAAAACCGCCACCGAGTCCCAAGAGCTATCGTGCTAGCAAGCTTGTTTTAAATTATACAAGGACAGATAGGCATTGGCAGGCTTCTATTGGTATACACTGCTACCTCACCTTGTACACTCACAAAAATTCCCCCCAATGTGTTTATGGGTGGACGTTTCTACCCTGTATTTCACATGGCTGGAAAAGTGGTGGGGACATAAAGGCTCAGATGAAATAATTTTTTTTAAACACTCTTCAACATATGCGATTTTAGGCAATGCAATGGGGGGGGGGGTCGGTATAAGGTCAGAATAGATTATAGATAAAACATATAAAAAATGCATAACGGCGCATTAAAATGGCGCATTTTTTGGTCATTTTAGAATCAGTAAGCTAGGGAGAACATTTATTTTTAGCTTACGTTAGTTTTTTTGGACACTGCGCATTTGTATATATATTTACATTGCATTGTATGTTTTCTTACTGTGCAAATAATAATAAGCATTAGTTAATAGGTAATAGGGGCATTATAAATCCATATAATAATATAACATCAATGATACAGTATCATACCACAGTACTATGGGCATCTAATTCAAACATGTTGCGTAAATATGTAGATTGGATACAAAATAGATTACAATAGGCATTACGATGGAGGCATTTCAAGTTCTGCCAACAACTGCAGTATGATACCGTATCATTTGTTGTACTGCATATCAGAGCTTTCATCAAGACCTTTTATTTTGAAGCAAATTGGAAAACCGGAAAGCTTGATTTATGTAAGCGGCAAACTGGTGGCTCATGCGTACATCTGTAACTGCCTCATATCTGCAGGTGGATGAAAGTGGTGTTTCATATAACATTTTCTTTATCTTCTTTAACAATATCCAGTTTACCTCAAGGCCTCAAAGGCCTGTTTAGCCCATGTTTTATACAATGTTCTCTTTGTGGCCGCATGTGGCTTCCATTTACATGAAAACAAAACAAAAAATGTTTTCAAAAAGCTGTCTGTGTGTTTTTGTGATTCACCACTAAAATATTGTATTTATATGTAATTTCTTCTTCGCATTTCATCAACCTTGACCATGTGTAGTTTTCATTTCAGATGGGGGAGCTTCCCCATCTGTTAATAATATTTAACTGTTAATAAGTGCATAATAAAGGATTGATTAACCTTAATAAGGCACTGTACTTGCTACAGATCTGGTAGCTGCACAAAGCATAGTTAACTGTTACTAAGTGCATAGTTAACTGTAAATAAATGCATAATAAAGTATTTAATAATCTTAATAAAGCAAGGTAAGTGTTACGAAAAAAGGCTTTGCAAAGGTTTAACAATGACATAATAGGTAAGTTAGTTAAACACAATAAATATACTTAATAATGTTAATAAGCATATTACTTATGACTTATAATTGCCGTATTACCTATTAACTAATGCTTAGTAAGGACCTTCTTACCCATTAACTAACGCTTATTAAGGGCCTCATCTATTTAAAAAATAATATTATAAAGACTGATAAGGCCCTCATTACCTTTTAACTAATGCTTATCAAGGGCCTTATTACCTATTAACTAATGCTTATTACAAGGACCTTAATATAAAGCACTTACAACATTTCTTGGTGCAAGCATCCCCAGTTTAAATGACACCTAACCTGTGCCTTTTAAAATGCTGACCGCAGGGGAATACGTGGTGATGACCACCCACTTCCACCTGAAGAGGAAGATCGGATACTTTGTGATCCAGACCTACTTGCCCTGCATCATGACCGTCATTCTGTCCCAGGTGTCCTTCTGGCTCAACAGAGAGTCCGTACCTGCCAGGACTGTCTTTGGTGAGTCGCCTGCTCTACTCTCCAGTTCTATGTGTGTATCCTGGTCCCAGTGAACCTGTAAACCTGTAAAGTATGTATCCTATGATCTTAAACCTAGTCTATGCTATTTTGTCACTGTTACTACAGAAAATAGCATAATGCAGAAAAAAAACGAGTTTTAAAAGCCTGTTTTTAAAAGCCTGTTTTTGCCAGTCTCGGTCAACAGTTCCAAGAGTTACTCTGCTCTGAGTGCTCCAGACTCAGGTCCCGTTTTTCGTGAGGTCCAATTGCCATTTCAGAGGCACTTGGACCTCACAGCGAAGTGACGCCGATGCCAAGAGGGTACGCGAACGCCAAGGTGTGTGTGGATGGGTGGACCTTCGTCTGAGCAGCGGTGAATGTTGTTGGCTGCGTCCGAGTGGGTTAAGCTTAGTAGTAGTAAACGTATCACACTATGCTGTGTGGGGCATTTCATATACATCTCTTATTATAATGTATTTATAATGTATCAACATATTATAACAAAGAGAAGTATCACAAAGTTGGTGTGGGCTGTATTGCAGATAACACCTCCCCCTCCTTTTAAGAACTGTCAGCTCAAAACACTTCTATTCAAGCTAAAACAGGGCTTCACTTAAGAACAAGCATTTTAAACCCGTGCTGGTTAATCGCTCTATCTTAGTCTGCCCCATTATATTATTGTTATTATACAACAACATACAGCAGCATATTTTCTAATGGCTCTGAGATTCTGGTGAGTTCTGGTGTGTGTCTGATATAAAAATGCGTGAGCCTGAATTCAAATTAATCAAACTAAAATCACTGTAATAACATTTAAAAAAAGGAAGCCAATGCCGATAGGGTTGGGAGCGTACTGCCTGCCTACGCACAGCTGTCACTGACCGCCACATTGTGCTCCTCCACTTTTTCATTGGCCCACGACGTATAAACACACTGATTAAAACATTGTTAACGCAGCACGCGGCATTCAAACATGTTTGAGCAACATTAACATTGACAACATTAACACACTGATTCATGTTGCTCGCACTTTGGACATTTTTCTCCCTGTTTCTGCGTTGTGTAAATTAGTGTTTATTTTATTGTATTCGACTTATTTACTTGTATAACTGCAACCCAACACTAACTCATTCAATTAGATATGTAAATATATAGATCATTTTTTCTTTTGTTTTATTTTATTCTATTACTCTTTATTAACCCCAATAGCCAGCTGGGCACTCTGTTCACAGAGGCGTATGTATGCATATTGTCATCTGTATTTGCTATTGATTTAACACCTGACTGCCCCTCCCAGCATGTGTGTTACCGCAAATTATACTTTGTGATATGATGGTATTACAACATCTCCATGCTATTGTAATCTTCAAATCCAAATACCTCCCCTCCTTGGTAATTTCCCTGTGAGGGGTTGTGTTGATTCAACTCCACTTCCTATAACCTCACCTTAATGTCCTGCCACGTAATGTCCTGCCGAGAGACGCAAATACATGCCACATCCAACGTCAGTAGCCCTTCTGGGACACATCAGTCGTACATCCCAACTGTGACACGAGATGTTGGCGTTGTGGGCTTGTGAATTCAAGTCGAATCAGGTTTTACAATAAACGTTTTTCAAATACGCAACAAAATCCAAAAAAAGACCGCCGACGGCCTTGGCTTCATGCTAGCAATGTGGAGGCTTATTGCAGGAGGGTTCACTCTGAATGAGTCCATGTCCGCTTTTCCTTGCGTTCAGATGCTCGTGTTGCCTGCGTACTCAGAGCAGGGCTGTAACCAGCTGGGGCTGTAGCTGCAGTGAGCACTAGACTTGGTGCGAATGTCCATTTACACACTCTGAAGTCACAACTGTGGAGCCTCCATTTCCAGAGTGTGTAGAACTATGCATCTGCGTCTATTTGTATGTGTGCACATTTTTGTATTTGTATTTGTTCTCATTAACTGTACGCAGAGTATTTCTGATTGTACTCTGTTGTGTATGTGCGTGTGGGTGTGTGTGTGTGTGGGTGTGAGTGTGTGTGTGTGTGTGTGTGCGTGTGTGGAGGGGTGTGTGTTTGAGAGTGTGTATCTGTCTGTCACACTCAGGGCTTACATAACATTGCCCAAAAGACAGGCTCTTGCTAGTCTGCAGCATGCTCTGTAGCAGCAAATCACAGTGGTGGGCGCAATGTGATTGAGTTACCTCATCTCTTTCTCTCTCTCTCTCTCTCTCTCTCTCTCTCTCTCTCTCTCTCTCTCTCTCGCTCTCTCTCTCTCCCTCCCTCCCTCCCCCCCTCCCTCCCTCTCAGTGGATGTCAGAGTCTCCCTCTGGCCGGCTACTTAAAGAGCTTTCCCAGCAGCATCACACACAGTGCCTAATGATGGCACCACATTTTCCGGCTCCGCATTTTCCTGCAGTTATACCTTTATTTATTTAATAATTTATTTAATAATTTATTTAATAATTTATTTGCGTTAAACTCGTCCTGCAGTGGTATGTCGGCGCAACCTGTTTGTGTGTGTGTGTGGGAGGATTTATGGATTTGTGTGTGATGGTTTATGTTAATTTTTCAGATTTTGTGATCGATATAAATCTGCATGCATTCCTGCATGTATATGTATGTACGGTATCTATTAATGCATGTATGCATGCATGTGTGTGTGTGTGTTGGAGAGAGCTTGCACTTGAGGTGCCTGAAGTACTGCGTGTGTGTGTTGGTAATGCAGCTAGCTACCTGAGATGCGTGTCGCGTTGGGGGTGAGGGCAGGATGACCTAGATTACATTCAAACAAGTATCTAGGACGTGTGCGTCCCTTATGACATCAACACTGGTTCTGCTCTATAAGTACACACATATTCATGAATACACACGCAGATGCATTGCATGCCCAGACGCACGCATGCACGCACATGCACAGGCATACAAAAGCAGAGACATATGCATGCATGTACACATGCACACACACACACACACACACACACACACACACACACACACACACACACACACACACACATACATACATATGCACAGACCCACAGAAGCACACATACCTACATGCAAACACACACACACATAAATGCATACGTGCTAGAATATGGTGCAGCACTGTTCTAGATAGGTCAATGTTTGATGTCATAGGTAGGGCGTCCATCTGCTCTGCATGAACCATGGTCCAACACAAGGGGCTCCCCAGTGTTGCTGTGGAGGAATCGCCTCCAATATGTTTGAGCTCAGCTGCCATCTTAATCATTTTGGATATTGACAAAGTCAAAGTGCACTGCAGCATACGTGATTTAGATTGTAATCCGTCAAAATATAACCATTGATCGGGTTTACCGTATTGTGTGTGCAACATCCTATTAAAATGGTCGTTCCCGTGTTTTTTGAAATTGTAAATGACAGGAATGTGTGTTGGTCTCTAAACGATAAACTGATTGCAGAACTGATTCTGTTGAATACTATTAGGTGTTTTCACACCACTATTCTGCAGGAAAAAACCTTGGTAGTACACTTGTGTTGCAAGTAACTGACAAAGAAACAACACACCATTCAACAGCTAATATTAACTAGCGGGCTAACTAGGAACAGTTGTTGCTATGCAACCACCAGAACCACGGCCAAGACTCTTCTCGGATCTGTGTGTTTGAGTTAGACGTATTTCAGTTCCCCAATGCATGTTACATTGTTTTACGGTAAACACACAGTGGTAAGGTGCCACTTACCAGTGGATCTGATTGTGATTACATATGGCATCATTGAGATGATAATACAGTTTTCCTTCTGCCCATAAATTGTTTCATCTCAAGATCCGAAAAGCCCCAAACAGTTAAGCAGAATTTTTAAATATTTATTGATAATGTATGGAAATAAATGGCACAAGAGTGGAGTTTTGCTGAGCTTTAAACTATTGATCAAAGCCTTGTGGGAGACGAGCCCAACTGGAAACTAGATCACTATACACCCCAGCGCTCCGCATATGCCAACATATGCCGACTCTAATTCTCGCTGCGTCATGATTCGTGTGTCCCCTTGACACAACGCGTATGTCAATATAATGAAAGTCCATGCCACGCTCATTGAGCAACGTAACCCATGTAAACATTTAACTGTTTACAATGAGGAAAAAAAGGTTTGTGTTCGCACACCTGCGCATATAACCTTGTTTAAGATTCCGACTATTGATCTTAAATAGCATGCGCATTCCTAAACTGACATAGAAACCACATTAAGTCAAAGAATGGCAGCAAGTGCAGCCACTGTATATAGCATTCTATCTATATGAGCCACAACCATGGTGATAAAGCCCTATACCACTGCTTGGTGTGTAGATGAATAGGTCATTTAAAAACCCAGCGGTCGGTAGAGTTATCCTATTTATCATTGTACCGATTAAAGACGCTGATTAGTTTGCACCAAGATCGGTGTCGCAGAGAACGCTTGGCAAATGTGTTATTAATAGTGATGGTATGGCACTCTCTCTAATGTGTGTGTGTGTGTGGGTTTGCGTGTATGTGTGTGTGTGTGTGTGTGTGTGTGTGTGTACAAGTGCAGTCATGTATTTCTAATTGCTAATTTATCTAAGAAATATGCAGTTGCAGTATCCAACTAACGTCAAGCACTACGCACGCAAACACACCCATCGTCAATCCATTTTTTCTGTTATATATACGGGGTGGGGGGATTGAAAAGTCATATAGGTCATCCTCAGCCACTGGCAGTAAGGAGCGGCAGCGAATGAAGATTTAGTTATTGATAAAAAACATGAATAAATCAAGGGACCTAAAGGGCAGAAGGAGCACAGCAGGAATGCTGATAAACAGCCAGCGAGGGAGCAGAACGACAGAGCACCTCGCTCCCCAGAGAGGGTGGGGCTGAAGGGCTGAAGGCCTATCACTGTCAGGGGAGACGTTGCCACGCGACATGCATACGACCACAATGCCGTCTGGGGTCAAAACGAGGTGGGATCGTAAATCACCACACTTTGTTGAATTTTTGTGTGTGTCTGCGCGCGGTGGCTCTTGTTTCGCACATAGAGCAGAGCCCCCCACCTGACCTCTTTGAACGGGTCATAAGGGAGCGATTGCATCTGAATGAGAGAGGTTTCAAAAACGGCCGCACCCGACCGAATCTCCTCAAGCGAAACAGAGTCCATTTGAAGTGCAGCAGAATATGTTGGAGCATCTTAACACCGGCGCCTGTAATTGGAGAGCTGTGTGTCCGAGCTGATTTGGTGAGTGAAGTTCCCACTTCCCATTAGCTTTTAGCAGCAGGCTCCTTGTAAATAGGGCTATCAGAGGCCTGCCAGTGCTTGGATACCAGTGCTTTGGCCTGAATGAACTTGTCTTCTTACTGGGAGATTGGCGATTTCTACCTTGTCATTTATTATTTGTTATATCCTCAGCATTTCTTCTCACAACGCCAATTTGCTCTCCTATGCCGTTTGGTTCTACGTTTCCTCATCTCTTGACATCGTTCATCCCTGCCTGCGTGTGTTTTTGTGTGTGGGTGTGTGTAGGTATATGTGCCTGTTTGTGTGTACATGCGTGTGTGTGTGCAGGTATGCATGTGTGTGTGTGTGTGTGGGTGTGCGTGTGTGCATGGATGCGTGCGCGCGCGCACGTGTGTGTGTGTATCTGTGTGTGTCGGTGTGTATACGTAAAAGTGTACCCCGGAGAGCAAGCCCACCATGGCGAGGGCCTTGTTCAAGGCTTGTGCATGATATACGTCCATGTGTCGTGCCGTGTGCACACACAGGTGTGGAAGAGGCTCCCGACAAATGTCCCAGGAGTTCCACTACTATTAATCCACTTAGAACCTTTTCAGATCACTAGCTGTGTTCATTAAAAGCCTCCTCGCCGACTCCCTGGAGTCTATTAGCACGTCATGTCAATGGAGTCATTTAGACGCCGGTCCGGAGTCACGTCCTAATGATTTGTGAACAACTTGCTGGTATTGTAAATTATCCCTCACACTAACCACACACACACACACACACACACACAATGGGGAGGAGAGCCATGAGACAGGAGGGAAGTGAGTAACACGTGTGCACACGCACGAATGCATGCACACTCACACACGCACACACACACACACACATGCACACACATAGAGCCACACACTTACACACACATACAGACACATACACACACAGGCACATATACCCACACGTGCACACACACAGCCACACTTGCACTAATGCTACATAGCCATGTTCATATACATCCTACAACATTAGCCATGCAAACAAACACAATATAAGTGCAAACAATCTCAAAACATGAACCTCGCAAAGTAAGCAACACTATTAATCACATTCCAGGAACAATGTATTTTCTCTTGTTAAATCGGAACACGTCGGAAGGGTTTCCATGACAACTGAGCCTGTCATCCCCAAGGAATTAAATAAATATGAAACCAAGCAACAGGGCCCAATAGTGGAGCCCAGTGCACAGATACCATGTAGGCCTTCCTCCTCCTCCTCCTCCTCCTCCTCCTCCTCCACACTCGTATAAAGTTCTCTATATCAGAATAAATGGTGTATTCTTCGTTGTTGTGTTATATTCACAATTCTCTTCACAATCTGCATATGTGTATATGTATATTTGTTTGAATCAAAGTTGCCATAGGTTTATAATGTAATGAAATAGTGTTGTTCAAACTGACAATAATTTATTCTGAATTCACAAGACAAAGTGATGGTATAGCAATTATACATTCATCTCTCTCACCCTTCCTCCCTCTCTTTCACTCTCTTATTTTGTGTGTGTCTGTCTCTCCCTCAATGTCACTCTTATCTTTTCATCACAGTTTTTTTTCTTTAAGCTAATCTCTCCTATTAGTGAGCAGCTTTTCCTTCCACTCACTCTTGCTTCATCTAATAGTTTTGCATTTAGATGGCACACCTTCTCTTCTGTTGAGAATAAGGTAAAAAACAATGTGTCTAAACTTTAAACCAATGAATGTGTCATTGGATACATTTGCATGGACAATTTACCTTTTTTGCCATATGATCTTAGTATCTTAATATCTCTTAGCTCCTTAGTCTCTTTAAATCATCTTAAAAACACACACCTATTAAATGTGCTGTAGGTAAGAGAGAAAGCAGAAAAGAGCAGAAGAGAGCAAGATTTTGAAACTAAACAACCTAAAAAATGATCCCCTTCCTCCGTATGTTACTTCACTATGGAGAAGTGCTTTATTGACAAGATGGATTCCCTGAACCAATCAGGGAAGAGATGCCCTGATTGGTCAAGAAATCTAATTGGTCAGAAAATAAAAATTGTCTCATACAGAGGCAGCTGCATTCCCTAATAGCGGCTGGATGGCATTTTTAACAATTTACACAAATTATAGCTCTTACACTGCATTCAAATACGGATTTTCGGCCCCGCGAAAGCCTGAAAACCTGACTAATTTACGGCAGTTCATGGCCGTTTACAGTCCGCGAAGTTCGCGTTCACCTGTGCAGTGAATTGTCGGAAACAAACCATTGGTGGGGGACGGGGGGGAGGAGAGGGGGGGCAGCGTGGCGGAGGTGTGAATGACTCTCATTATCATCTGAATAGCAGTGAACCCGCCTGGCTAGAGCCTCCCTCGCTCCAGCATTGGCTGAAACCACCATTTAAAAAAAAAAGAAAGATCACTCGAGATCGTCTACTCTGCGGTTGGTTAGTTGCAGAAAATATTAGGGAGGAAGAACATTGAACAAAAGAACAATGGCGAAATGTAAGACCAGAGATTTCTTTGTTTGGACAAACGACTAGGTGGAACTGTTACTGAAAGTAAGGCGTTGAAGGCAGCGGAAAACATAGATTGGGAGTCGTCGCAAATGATTTTTGTTTGTTTTCTTCCGGAAAAGGGTCACATGATAGGGGCGGGACGAATCAGGGAAGGACACGTCATGACTGATAAGACCCAATCAGGAAGCGAACGTGGGTGTCTGCTTCATCGGCTCCGTATCCGCCTGCCCACACTAGTCCAGACTGAAACGCAACGCCAGAGTTTTCAAACTAAAACTGGGTCAGCAGTGTTTTCAAAACGCCGGAGTAGACTGTACGCTAGGCGCAAACGTGGCAAAAGTTACGCGGTTTAAAACGAAAACGTAGTAGTGTTGATGTAGCCTGAGAGTCCAATGCCCTAGTTACTACACCAAGCAAGTCTCTTTTCCAACACATTCTTAACCCCAATGGCAGTCAACTGCACGCTTCAAATGACAGAGGTCTGGTTGGAGAAACCACCAAGCACTGACCAATGGTATGCCTGCATGAAATCCTTGATGGCCACTTGCTTGCTGGCTTGGAACTTGAGCAGCTTGAGCAGATCCTGGGTGAACCGCTTCACCTGGGCCCGGTGGGTCAGCGTCAGCAGCCGCTTGGTGCCCATGCCCAGGATCTGAAGGAAGCACAAACAACGCCGTCAGACTTGTATTACAGTTATTACAGTCAAGTCATCCCTGGTGAGGAAGCAACAATGTCATTTATGCAAGTCCAGCATTACCTGGACCTGGTGTTTCCAGTCATTATGGAAAATTACTACATATTTTGCACTATATGCCTAGGTGGCCAACAGGCAATGGTAGATGGAACAGGCAAGCCAAGAAAGAGCATGTATAAAGTTATGATTCAATAAATAACCAACTGCCACTGATAATGTGATCGGGGTGTGATCACCGAATCACACTGACTGACTGACTGACTGACTGAGGGTGTGTGTGTGTACCTGCAGGACGTGTGGCACGGCCTCCAGCAGTTCTAGGAGCTTAGTGTAGCCGTAGTCGGAGACGCGGCACTGCTTAGCGAAGTGGTGGTGGTAGGAGGGGATGAACTTGCTGATTGGCAGCAGGCAGGCGGGCTTGCTCTTCAGCAGGTCGATGACCTCCCTGCTGAACTGGATGAGCTGGGGGTTTCCCACGGGACTCTTGGACCGCTGGATCCACGGCTCTGGGGAAGGGGTTATTTTGACAGGTGTCAACAGGTATGGTTAAGGTAAACTGTTTGTCTTTGGACTTCGACTTAACCACACCTAGTACAAATAAAGTTGAAAGACCTTTAATCAACTTATTTTTTCATGCACCTTTTAGGTGCACAAAATCCGTTCGCCAAAAACCAAATAACAGGCATTTGAGAATACGGCTGCATCTACTACATCGTTATATTATTAAACTTAATGCAAGACAAATATACTGCAACATGATAGAAGCCCTGTTAAATAGTCCTGGGAACTAAAGAAAATGTTAAAACTAGGTTTAAAGTTGGAGCTGTGAGTGTGAGCTACCAGAATTTGGAGCCGGCGGTTTGTTGTGTATCCACTTGATGACTTTGAAGCCGTTCTGAGCCGTGACAACCGTGATGCTTGGAATGCAAGTGATGAGGTGCTCCAGGGAAACAGCGCCCTCCTGTGTTTCATCACCCAGCTCCAGTGGGCCGAACTCTGCTGCATAGCATTCTGGGAAACTGAGTCATACACACATGGTAAGAATCCAACGTTTGTTTTGATGGGTCCCAAAATGTTAGGCATGTTACGACATGCATCCTAAAGTCTACTAAATGACCAAATATTAAATAGACCTCAGAGACAGTGTGTACCTGAGGAGTGGGAGGGTGCCATCGTGGGACTGCAGCAGGGCATGGACCTGGGAAGCCATGGCGCTCAGCGACATCGCCACAAAGGGAATTTGATAGGAGTCCGGGTCAAAGTCGGCTTCACTACAAAAACCACAAGGTAGGCATTGAGCACTGGCTAAAATAGAGCAGGTTTTTTTTTAATACAACCAGTGGAAGTAAGAAGCGTTACATTTCCATGTTAAATGCATATAAATGAGGACATAACATTTTAATAGGTTATTTGTTTAGCTGTACAAGCTTAAAACAGTACATTATAAAAACAAATATATAACAATTATAATGCTAAGATGTTCAATTACAAAGTATAAGATGTTCAAATGTGTAATATAAAATATAGCGAAATATGAAATATCCTCATAAAATGATATGCCTGGATAGCTCGAAACAATGTTGCAATGATTGTAGGGACCAGGTTTTTTTTAGGCCGATACCGATCACCGATTTGTTTAATGTATTGATTTATTTATTTTTTTACAGTGAAATATAGGCTAGAATTGTCCAGTTTTTTCACAAATACCTTTAAAACACAGAACACAATAAAACCTATTACTAACTTATGGAAGAATCACGTGATCGGCTCCTGCAACTGGCAAATTTAAAGTTGATCGGCCGATCACCAATCACATGTTTAGGGCGTATATTGGTAGATAATGATCGGTGCATCACAAGAAAACCTAGTTGACTCGTTGACTCAAAATGTTAATCCATCTATATCTTCTTGTATGTATGAATGCATGCATGCAGGGCTGACCTGAAGTCCTGATATGCAGAGTGTTGTCTGCAGAGTGGCTCGTGGTACTCCAGCTTCTCAAAGACCACAGGGCTGCTTCCGGCCGAGGAGGATACTTCCTGGGACTGGGAGGAACCCAGGGGGCTCTGCCGGGCCTGGCTGCCCGAGAGGAGGCACACCAGCCTGGTCCCACCCTGGTCCCGCACCGCCACCACCTCCGGTAGCCGGTACAGGTCCCCGATGGCCAGTTTACGGGAATATCTGCAAGGAGAGGAGAAGAGTATAGGTGTGCGGGGAGATGTAGTCTTGTTTAAACGTTTAAAAGGCCCTTATCGGACAAGAATAGAGCTTGTGGAGTTTCAGTTTGACAGTTTGTGAAGAGTTGGGTCAAATACCTTTTCTCGTAAAGCTCTGTGAACTTGGACAGAGGAAGGCAGTTTGCCGGGGCATCATGGAGAATACCCATGATCTCGGAGCTGCACAATAATAAAAGGCACAGACATGACACTTGTTGTGAAAAGCAGTTTCTCTTTGAACTCTTACTCACGCGTGTTCTTTAATGAAGCGATAAAAGATTTAGTTTACTCAATAATCAGCTTTATTCTTAACACCAGTAGAATGTGCAAAGTTTTACAGAGCTCTGGGTCCAACTATGTTTCCCTGACAGACAACAAAGTGTGTGGCAGTTCACGAAGTCTGAACACCAACTATCCCTGACCCAGGAAGTTAAATACACATCAGTGAAAACGTCATAACAAGGGCTGTCTTCTTCTCATCAGGCTGTTGACGTCTTCCCCCCTCGTCCTCGTGGTATCTGACTCCAGCGTTTGTCTAATACCCTCTGGGTATTATCTGAAAGAATCTTTACATGTACAGAGACAAGCCTGCCTGTTCTTTGCTATCATATGACTAACACTTCCTGCTCTTTGCAACAAATTGATTCCACACTATCTACTCTACACATGTCACTAACAACGTACTCATTCTGATCATGAGGAATTGCCTTTATGATTACAGTATATGCCTCTGCTAATATCTCATGATTCTGTCTTACGTCAGCAGAGAGGCACCAACGTTAGTGTGACCCTAATTATTGGTCATATGATAGATATAAAACATAACCATACCTTCAATACAAATTTGTAATTTACTGAGGAGACAAGATGGAATACTTTGTTGCATGACCACTGTTGACCACAATTTAACCTCCAGTTTCAAATTTGTGTGAACTATCTGTATTAAACAGTAGCCACCATGTTTCTGTTGGGTCAATACAATGCAACACTAATGATGAAGCAATAAAGCAATGATAAAGTTGAATTTTCAAGAAATTGTATACATTAACATGGCAATCTCAAAGATTTCCTCTCTTTTTGCTCTCTTTTGTAATTGCAGGCGTGTCGCCCCTGACACCCAGTTCGTATTCAGAAAACTGCAAATGCAAGGGCTTTCATCAGTTGGCCATAGGATCAATCACTATTAGTTTGCAACCTGAATCTAACCCAATGAACATCGAGGTGAAGCTTTGTGAACCAGAGGTGTCGCTGTTGCGGTAAGCGTACTGACTCATTTCCGGTCTACTTCCTGCTCTGTGTACACTGTTTGGTGTTGTAGCTCTGTCGGTGAACGCTAAATATACATTTGTTTTACTCATTACAGCGGTTATTTACCCGCTTAAACATTTAAACGTAGACTAGTTCCACCTGATCACTCGGAGCGACTTCTTTCTTTTAGCGACGCTAAAAGAAAGAAGTTAGTTACATTAAGCATTAGCAGTTAGCGATGGCTTCTCCCTCTTCCTCTGCTCCTCTTTCCTGCTCAGTGTGCCAAATGTTCAGTTATTCCTCCACCTCTTTTAGTGATAATGGTACCTGTATTAAATGTA
>JAOPJH010000124.1:1807526-1818790 GCA_027122575.1 Merluccius polylepis | reverse complement strand
TCCCCATTTGCAGAGTTATCACTCTGTCTAAATCAATCTGCACCCTCCCTGTCTCTCCCTCTCTCACTCATTCTCATTTCTCCAGCCCCAAAAGAGACACTATTGAAGATTATGCATGTGTGTGTGCTGGGACCACTTTATCCACGACGGCAACTCCGGTCAGAGAGTGGACACATACACAGGGAACAGTTTGTGTTGTTTATATCTCTTGAATAGGCGAATGACATCAATGAATGATCAAATGAATTAATCAAATGACTGAAGGAATGAATAAATATATGAATGGTTTTCTGTAAAACAGAATAAGAAATAGACAAATAATTATTACAAGATTTACATACTAAAACACCGGCAACATCCCATAAGGCTATATAAAAATAAATGGCATAAATAGCTTCCACATACATGTTAACACAGTGCAATACAACAGCCGACAACTGCACGGCAGAGTGACGTACATATATGCAAATGTCTACACGAGGTGCAGGCTTATACACTAGCTGCCCAATTAGCAAGTGAATCAACCAACACAATAGCAGTAACGAGCTCAAACACACAAATCATGGCCACTATATGGAACAGAATTGCGGACTGCATATAACATTTATCCTACCTAAATATACGTTCAGTATTAACTTACTCTTCACAAACGCATTCTCTGTCGTGGCGGGTTATGCAGTCGCGGCGCAACAAGCTTTGACGTAGCCCCGTACACCTAGTAAAACTCTACGATCCTACGGCGCTACCTGGGCTGTCCCAAGTGCCTGAATAGAAATAACAATATATACATTATATATATATACACGATACAATATAACGAACTAACAGGGAATTTACAATAGCCGCCCCCTGAATAGCATGGCTATTATGTAAAAAAAATAAATTCCCTAAGGTGCTACAGAAGTCCCTGGATCGGCATCGTCGTCCGGAACAGCTGGCAGCCGGACAAGGCGTGCTACTGGTCGCAGGTAAGTCTTTTCCCCCACTTGGAACTCAGCCGACCGAATGCATCAGCACTGGCATTCAGCTTGACCACCTTCCCAATGGACCAATGAGCACGTGGAAGCTGAGGACATTTGACAATGACGCCACCGTCTCCTGGTGAGTGGGTCCGGAGCGTAGGACACTTGTGGCAAGGAGGCGTCCCGCCGCCCCATCAGCAACATGTTTGGTGTTACAGGACCCGGATTGGCAACGTCTGACGACACGTATCCTAAAGGCTTGGAATTAAGGATGCCTTCCACCTCGATTAAGACTGTGAGCAAGACTTCTTCTTGGAGAGACTGAGCGCCAATCACCACATGCAGAGCTTTCTTGACGGATTGTATCTCACGCTCCCAGGCGCCACCAAAGTGGGGAGCTGCTGGTGTGTTGAACTTATACTTGATCCGTTTCTTGGCAAGTCTCTCCTGTAGCTGTGGTTCCATTGCAGCGAACGCCTCCTTCAGCTCTCTCTCTGCACCTCGGAAGTTTGTTCCTTGATCAGAGAGAACCTCGAAGGGGGTGCCTCTACGTGCGATGAATCGCCTCAATGCTAGGAGGAAGGCGTCAGCGTCGATACTATTCAGCAGATCCAAGTGGACACATCGAGTGGTGAGACATTTAAATATGACACCCCATCGTTTCTCACTGCCCCGCCTGACCTTGATGACGTATGGTCCAAAGCAGTCCACTCCCCGTCGAGAAGAACGGAGGCCTGAAGATCCGTAGGCAGGCAGGAGGTAGGTCCGCCATTATTGGAACCACTGGCTGCCCTCTCCATTTCCTGCATTCCGCACAAGTCCTCTGATGGTGCTTGATAGCCTGTCTCCCACGCAGGACCCAGTACTTGCGCCTGATCTCGGCGAAGACCCTATCGGGCCCTGGGTGGAGTAGTCGTGCATCCACGTCCTTGATGAGGAGTCTTGTTATCGCATGGCAGGGATCGAGAACTATGGGGTGGATGTCAGTAGAACAGGAGGTGTCCATACGATGAAAGCGTCCACCGACTCGGATAAGACCCATTGTCGGATCCATCTCCGGTGTAAGCGTACTGAGCTTACTGCTGGGCAGTACTGGTTTGCCAACCCTGAGACACTTAATCTCTTCTGGGAAGCAGTCTGCTTGGCTGGCCTTCAGCAGGAGGGCTTCAGCGTCAAGAAGGTCCGGTTGAGGTAAGGAGGGGTCAGCTGCCGCCCCATTAAAGAACTGCTGGGTGGCGTTGACCAAGTCTGTCCAGCTGTCGAACTGTGTGACATCTGGTGTTTGAGGTGCCAGACTCGTCTGTGTGAGACCACAGAAGATACTTTGCTTGAGCTCAGCAGCATCTTCTGGCTCTGTGGAGGTGGGAAGCGATGGCCAATTTTTAGGTGGACCACGAAGGAATGATGGCCCTTGAATCCACCAGCCAAGGTCTTGCCGCGGGTGAGATCGTCGGCTGGATTGTTGGCCGTGTCCACATACCGCCAGGATCAGGTCCTGAATCTCTGAGACTCTGGTTCCAACAAAGGTGAGCTCTCGATGAATGAGGGAGGACAGCTGGGCTCCTGTAAATGCTGCACAGAGCTCAACTGCTGGCGCTTTGGGGCCACCCTAGACCTTGCCATAACGAATGAGACATGGACGGTGTCATCACTCTTCATTGTGAGGTAAACTACCAAACCGTATGCCTGTTCGGAGGCGTCACAGAAGACATGCATTGTATTGTCTGTGGCTTCAGTGGCGATGTCCTGTGGTGTGTAGGTTCGCGGTAGGGAGATATTTGCCAGCTCGGGAGTTCCCTCTCCCAACTGGACCAGGCCTCGAGGATGTCAGGAGGAAGGTTTGGGTCGTCCCAGCTCCTCTTCTTCGCCCACAGTTTCTGGACGAGAACCTTGGCCCGCGTTGTGTAGGGAATGATGACTCCAAGAGGATCATATTGTCTGGCACCTTGTATACGTGGCGCATGGTGGGAATCTCGCTCTCCATCGGCTTGGGCTTGTAGCCAAGTTGATCAGTCAAACAATGTCACCGTAGACCCAGAGCCGGCTCCTGAGGGTCGGTGCTCTTCTCAGCTAGCCATAGCTCTGTGCTCTCCGATCTGGCAGTGGAAGGCAGATGGGAGACAACAGATGGGAAGTTACTTGCCCACTGCCGGATCTCGAATCCACATCTTGTCCACGAGGAGCTTGGCAGACTCGGGTGTTGAAAGGCTCTGGAGACAGTTGTCCACGTAGAATGACTGCTTTATGGACTGCAGGATGTCTTCGTTTCCCTCCGCGTGGTCTTTGACGTACTTCTGCAGCGCAAATGTTGCAGCATGGGCTGCTTGTTGTACCAAACGGCAAGACCTGCCATTGGTAGATGTTAGGTTTCTCTTCTCTTCACAGGTTTCTCCAGACGAACCTCAGCAATGGCCGCTTCTCCGGTAGGAGATGAACCTGATGGAACATCGCCCGTATATCTCCACTGATGGCGACAACATACTGACAGAATCGCAGGAGGACCCCGATGAGCGATGGTCCGAGGGTTGGACCCGGGAGGAGTTGCTCATTAAGGGAGAGGCCGCAGTAAGTGAAGGAGCAATCAAAGACTAGGCGATCCTTGCCGTTGTGATGGACGAGGTGATGGGGAATAAACCATGACTCGCTGGACCTATCCATCTCTTCTTTGCTGAGCTTGGTAACACACCCTCCATCGATGAGCTTTTGGATCTCTGCTTCGTAGACTTTAGCCTTAGCTGGGTCTTTTGCCATTCGTCGCTCTGTGCTGCGGAGCATTGGCATAATTGCTTCAGAAGCGGCTTTCAGCAGTGGCGCATCCTTAGCCCAGAGCAGAGGCGTGGCATACCGGAAGGTGGCAATGACCTTCACCCTCTCAGTGCATGCTTCCAGGATGCTCATGGCCTCTTGGTCCAGACGGGACCGTACTGCTAGCTTCTCGCTTCGAAGACGCTGGCGCTGGCTTGAGAGATGTGAATTAGCATGAAGCAGCATGAGACTCAAGACCATCTGGACCCTGGAGCACCCAGCCGAGCGCTGTGTGAACAGCTACGGGTCCACCTCTGGGGCCGAACCTGACGGGCTCTTGATCAGGTGGGTGCAATCTGCACCGATTAGCAGTAGCGGATGCACCTTACCGAAGTTTTGCAGCTGGAGGCCCCTCAAGTGGCGATAGCGCTTCTGAAGTGCAGTTACAGGGTAAGATTGCTCTGACAGGGCTAGGCGACCCGCTGTGAAGGCACCCTTAACCAGGTGCTGTTCTGAAGGCTGTGCCAGAGAGGCCACATGGAAGTTGACCGACGCACCAGTGAGGCGAGCCACGTCTTGGCAGATCGTCCGCAGAGCGAGAGATTCAGCTTCACCTTTGAGTTCCAGGTGTCGAACGGCAGCTGGCAGTATTATTGTGCGTTCGGTCCCATCGTCAAGGATCGCGTAGGTGTGCAGCGACTTGCTCCCATGGTTAATGATTGCTTGGAGTTGGCGAGCGAGGCGCGATCCTTCGGCGTGATGAGGTAGACGCGGGGACCTGGCTTGGTGATGGTATGGAGAACTCTGAGGGGAACCTCCTGACATTCACTGCACACTTTTTACAGGGTGCAGGCTTCTTGCTCGTGGTTGGTGCGACCACACCTACGACAACGCTTGCCGTCTGCTATCCACTTCTCGACCTCTTCCGGTGAGCGCCGGACGATGTCTGGACACTGATAGGTAGTGATCGGCACTCTTACAGAAGAGACATATCCTCTTGAACTTCTGCTGCTTGGCCTCTGACCGAAAAGTGTCTGAAGGCTGACGGCTGTCAGATTTAGGCTTGTCGGAGCCATGATAAACTGAGAGGTTGCGAGGCCTGGGCACAGGAACTTGCCTATCTCTTTTGGGGGCCTGTGGCCCTTCAATCCGATGGCGCTGTGCCATTCTTGCAGACAGTCTTTGAGCTTCAGCCTTTACCCTGAGCCAGTCGGAGAGGTCTCGAAGGTTGTACGGGTTTAGGCTGTTTGTATTGAGGCAAACTTGAGCCTGTAGATGCTCCATGACACCGTCCCTCGATTGCTTAGGGAGCTACTCGGGAGCCGATCGACATGGCCGGTCGACATCACTTCCATCCTGTTGGGCCCTTCCGGCGATGTAAGCATTCCCACTAGCAGGTCGATGCTAAGGGCGAAGCTCTGGAACGCTTTGGAATCTCCTGCTTTGAGGTCGGAAGAGTTCAGGATCGCGGCAATCTTGCTTTGCGCGAGTTGATGTGGCTGTCCATATTGCCGCTGTAAGGTCTGCATGGCGTTGGTGTAGGGCTGCGCACAATGCCTACAGGACTGTGCTATTAGCCTGGCTTCATCCAGAACCAGGTGCTCCATAAGTACACGGTACTTGTAATGCTCAGAGACTTCAGTGTGGGGACTGAGTAGGTGGTCCAGTGCCATCTTCAGGTCAGTGAAGTCTCTCTCACTGTCATTGACCAAGTTAGGCAGTTTAGGTACTGGGACTGGCTCCCTGGGAGGCTGGAGAGCGGATGGCATCTGTGTTGGTATATACTGGGGCTAAAGGGCATACTGGACCGGCGGAGCTGGTACAGGCTGATACGGTGCTGGACCAGGTGCTGGAGGCACCAGCTGATAGGCTGGCTGAGTTGATGGAGCAGGCTGGGGCTGGTACACTAGTTGTGGATGATGGCTCAGCTGGTACGGCGGCAGTTGATACACTGGCTGTGCAGGGATGACTGGTGGAGGCTGATACGCTGTCTGCGGGGTCACTGCAGGTGTGTATGGTAAAGGCGCCACTGCCCATGTGGGTGGTTGATAGGTAAACTGCTGAGGCGTGCCTACTGGGTGTTGGCCCACTGGCTGGAGAGCAGCTGCAGTGGGTAACTGGTGTGCAGGGTACTGCGCTGTTGCAGTCTGGGTTTGATGTGTAGGCTGTGCAGGCGTAGCTGGAGCATATTGATACGCTGGATAGGCAGGTGTCATTGGCGTAGGCTGATATTGGGCCTGTACGGCCATTGGCATGCTGGCATACATGATTTGCACAGGCGATGACACAGGCTGGTTTGGCTGGTAGGCAGGCTGGTACCCTGGTGCTGTTGACAGTTGTTGGCCCACTGCTTGCATCGCCTGGAAGTTAGACTGCATCATGACCATAGTCGTCGCAGTGGGAACTGGCGGCCTAGGAACTGCTCCGAATAGCGGTGCAGAAGTTACTGTTGATGGTAGGGACTGAGTCAACATGTAGCTCTGCTGCCTTTGGCCAGGCTTACAAACTGTTGTCACTTGAGACTGCAATGCTGCAGGTGTTGTGCACAGCAGTGGTGTTTGCGGCAGCTTATCTTGAGGCTGGGTAGATGGTCCCAGCTGGGGGGATAACGGCTGCTGCCAAAAGACATGGCTGTCTGGTTGGGAGTTCAACCAAGGCGAGTGGTTCGACGGGACGTCCAGACCAATATATGACGTGTGCTGTTGCGTAGGAGAACCTGGTCCGCTTGCATTGAAGCTGTATTCTGTTAAGCGCTGACTGTAGCAGCTCTGTTCGGAGGGGGCCGGCGATTGGAGCCCCACACACATGGTCAGGTGGCTGGGCAGATTACTAGCATACGATGCTATGTCCCATTGACTAGCCTTATCGACTGCTCCTGGCGAGGAGAGACAGGGAGGGGGCCCGAGTGTGGTGTATAGCTGGTCACCTGTAACGGCAGACTCGAGTGACCGCAGCTGCTGTGCGCTGGCGCTCTCGCTGTCGTCTTTGTGGGGGGCAGTATAAGGCATGAGGGACTGTGGTAAGCTGACCTGATAGCCCTGCATGTGTGCTGGAAGTTGTCGCGGCCTTCCTCGTCTTGTGATCCGCTTTTGGCTGCTGCTGTTCTCTGTGGGTCCATGGCTTATACACTAGCTGCCCAATTAGCGAGTGAATCAACCAACACAATAGCAGAAACCAGCTCAAACACACAAATCACGGCCACTATATGGAACAGAATTGCGGACTGCATATACATATACATAAATATATATATGTTAATATACGTTCAGTATTAACTTACTCTTCACGAATGCATTCTCTGTCGTGGCGGGTTATGCAGTCGCGGCGCAACAAGCTTTGACGTAGCCCCCTACACCTAGTAAAACTCTAGGACCCTACGGCGCTTCCTGGGCTGTCCCAAGTGCCTGAATAGAAATAACAATATATACATTATATATGTGTACACAATACGATATAACGAACTAACAGGGAATTTACAACAGACACCATAAGTGTCCCTGTGTCGTGCTTTAGCTATCTCTCTGTCTCTCTGTCTCTGTCTCTGTCCCTCTCTCTCTCTCTCTTTCTCTCTCTCGCTTTCTCTGTTTATCTCTCACTCTCTAATTCACTACTCTTTTAGGCGCTCTTTTTTTATTCTCCAGCCCCAGTCTCACCCTAATACTAACTGTTTTCTCTGCTTGCCTCTGCTCTTGTCTGGCTGTTTGACAGACTAATAAGCAGTAATTAACACCTGGGAGCCGTGGATGGTGACAGACCATTGGGCCTAAAGGAGATTGCTTTAGCAGGAAATGGGCCTCTTGTTTTCTCCACCAATGACTACCACCTGCATATCAAAGAGCTCCCATGGTGCATTGAGCTGCAATCGAGAGGCAGTTCAGTTCAGGATTAGCAATGGACAAGAGAGAGAGAGAGAGAGAGAAAGAGATTAAAGATCCAATAGGGATTGACAAAGAAAGGAGAGCGATGATGCTGTTTTGCAGTTAACAACGTTGCCTTAACAATTACACGCTTAACAAATAAATCTATCCAAATATCTAAAACGCTTTTGCCTAGAAACTGAAGATTAAGCGATTTAACAATCCTCACTCATACAATGACATGTTTAACTGAGTTTTGAGGTGGTCTGCAAACATTGAGGTTTGAACCCACAATCTTTAGTGTTGAAATTTCAGCGATATCAGGTAAAGTCATCTCACCTACTCACACTGCCACAGTTAAATATCAGAAAGTAATTGTGATGAGTGTGACATCTATTAACGGTTACTTACGCCTCCAAATTTGATTGCATTTTTTAGCAGTAACCGTTTTATTTGTACCTTTTTACTAGATTATGAGCATGATGAATTTGGTCTGTGGTTCCGTTGTTTCACAAATATTAAGGTTTATTTTGGAAATGTAAATCATGTTGAAGTTCATATGGGAAACATTCACTTATCTGAAGTCATGATTTTATCATCCTCTAGAGACGAGCTCCACAAAATATGGTTGTCAAACTGAAAAATTATGGAGCCCCACGGATTCACAATCCGTGCGCACGTTTTTGTGAATCTGTGTTCAATCCGTAATTAAGGAATCCGTAGTTAAGGAAGTGGATGAATGGAGGTAATTGTATGTGTGTGACAGAGTGCATGTTATGTGTGATTGCGATTTGGATTGAGTTTACAGACACCATTGGAAAACAGCGGTTGGAGTTGTTTTATGTCATGCTGCTATTAGACAATATCACATGAGAATTAAGGCTCTAAAATGATTTGAGCAAAAAACATACCTGTACAGTCAAATGTGAAAAGATAAACACTACATTCAGTCATTCATACTTTAAAGACAGGAGAGAAAAATATTTATAGATGTCGGTCTCAGACATGCAATCACCGTCAGAATGCTCCATTGGGAATGCATGCATGTGTGTATGAAAGGTCCACTCCATTCCCTGCTGTGTAAAACAAACAGAATCCCAGGGCACAGATTGTGAATCCGAGGGAACGGATTTACAAAACCGTGCACACAGATTTACACATCAGTTTTTTTTCTCTACCATGTGACCCCAGAGGGGCTCCGTAGAAAAAAGACAATGTTTGAAGCTGATATTTGAATGGCTGTCAGCTCTCAAATCATTATTAGGTAAAAACTACTTTTTAATAAGATTAGGGTGTAATATGTGGGGTTGATTCATTCCAAATTAAACAAATTAGATAAAACATTAGAATGTTACCATTTAATCATTGGTAACACTTTTATCCAAAGCAACTTACAGTGAATTCAGATACAGGTTATTAATGGGCTTAGGCACCTTACTCAATGATGCCTACAGTAAGGGATCAAACGCAGTACATTCCAGCAGGGAGTCAAACACCCTAATCACCTAAGTATCACTATCCTGTTCAAAGTTTACAGAATTGTCAGGAAACAGTTAGAGGTATTCATAGTTACCAGACCGTGAGAGAAGAACACATAACAAGTATGATTCGCATATCTCCTTAAAAGTGTGAATAAGGAAGAAAATTAAGCCATTTATAGAAGGGGTGAACTAGATGTGTGTGTGTGTGTGTGTGTGTGCAGAACCGAAGATGGCCCACATTAAACAGTACCGTTGAATGTCAGTACTTTTATTTGGGTATTTCTGAGAAAGACTGATGAACGGTTTTTGCCACCTATTTGGATTATTAAGAGCCATTATAAGTCCCGAAATGTTCTAGATTAAGTGCGATGCAATGGAGTCATGAAACAATGTGTTAGAATAGCCAAATGTACTGTGAACACATTTAATTGTGACTCTATAAGAAACCAAATAAAATTGTTATTGCCTCTTTTTACTCGGCGCAATAAATATTTTACGATGGAGGCCATCCGTCAGCCTTTTTAGTTTTGTTTATTTTTTTCAGTGTCATTAGAGTGCATGAGAGCTACGGCGAGATAGATGTCTATGGCACTAGTTAATCAAGACGTTTGCGGCAAAAGCAATCAAAGTTTCATGCTTCCAAACTTCGTTCCCGTTGAATCATACGGTTCGTATCGATGTAGCGATCGCTCAGCTCGCCGATGCGTCTTCCACCAAGACTCACTTAGGCTACACGCTATCAAGAGCCCTGGCTCCACTGACACTAGCTAGCTACAGACAGCTAACATTGTGCTCGCTGTTAAGTCACCCAAACCCTCAAGCCTTCTCTTACACACACACATACACACACACACACACAGTTATCATTCTGCACACTTGTATCGCTGACTGAGCAATGCCATAAAACCAGTCATTAGCAAATCATAGATCGCACTCTCTCTCGCTCTCCCTTTCTCTCTTTCCCTCCCTCCATATCTCTCTCCATTCCTCCCTCTCTTTCTATCTCTTTCACTCCCTCCCGCCATCTTACCCCCCCCCCCCCGTGCACACACACACAGTCACACAGTAGTCACTAGTGTCACAACGTATACAGGGCCCCAGACAGGCGGGGAGGCTCAGAGCAGGAGAAGGGTCTGTCAGCAGCCTTTCCTGGCGGTCTTGCGTCTGTTTCCTCTCCAGCCGTGGGACACTGCCAGAGAGCGCCTCGGGGGGGGTCTCTCCCTCTCCCTCCCCCCTCATCTGTGCCAATTTAGAGGCGGACGGATGACAAGAGTGATACGCTCCTTGTGACAGATTCCCCATCCCCTCTTTTTTTATCTCCTGGTCAGCATGCATTCTCCACGTTGGCCTTTGATAAACTACCCCCCCCCCCCCACACACACACACACACACACACACACACACACACACACATACACACACCACCACACTGCCCGAACCCATTTTGCTAGAGCCGAATCAGCGTTCCTGGATAATGTGATTTTATGTTTTCTATATACTGGATGGACTATGCTCACTTGCTGTTGTCCTGTAATGCAGGACGTGGCGTCCTTTTTCCATCAGATCTGTAAGAGCCAACTAAAATTAGCATTGACTTTTGTAACAAAAACGTTTTTCTTGTTCATCATAGTCACCGAGTCAATCGTAGTCTATTCTGGACAGAAGAGTATTGGGTTGTTTGTTTTGAGAAAGTCAAAGTAATTATTCTCAGAATACAGTCAGAAATGCCATGATTAAAGTGCAACCTCAAGACAGAATTCTGACTGTGTTACCAAAATGTTAACTTGAATCTGTAATTTTCATGTATTTTAAATATATTTACTTACTTGATTTTCAATTCCAATCATATAGATAAATAATAAAACAAACCCCTCTTCTGTACTCCTGTTGTTGGCAGGCACTGGCTTCACTGGCCAAATGGAACACTTGAGCTGTATGTTCAGCTGCATTTCAATTTATATCCAATGTATGCATTTATATTTTTACATATATTTCTACATATATAAATATATTTTTACATATATATATATTTTTTAAAGCACCTTTTAAAGATGACAATATCGTTCCGTTCCGTCTTCTTCCACTTATCCGGGGTCGGGTCGTGGGGGCAGCAGCCTAAGCAGGGAAGCCCAGACTTCCCTTTCCCCAGCCACTTCGTCCAGCTCTTCCCGGGGGATCCCGAGGCGTTCCCAGGCCAGCCGAGAGACATAGTCTCTCCA
>JAOPJH010000124.1:1774985-1785373 GCA_027122575.1 Merluccius polylepis | reverse complement strand
AGCGAAAAAATATAGGCCTACACCACACAATAAAATAGAACATATAAAGAAAGAAGCCTTAGCAATAAGGCGCATTACAATGTGCCTTCGAACTCGTCCGTGTTTCTGTTTCCGCTTTGTCGCGCGCCGCTGAAAAAAAGAGAGGTGCGCGACACGGCACGACCGGGCCCAAATCGAGATCGACATCATTTTGACGTCACAATGTCGTGCGACAGCTTGGGAACGGCGAGTATACTGCGGCCTTAACGCTGTGCGAGCCACGGGCTGTATGCGAAGCCTAACGGACCGCGACAAGCACCACTGTTCACATTTGCCTCTTATTGACAATGCAAAATACGAATTTATTTACCACTTGCAATTTTAAGGGGAAGGAAAGAATGTAGTTATTTATTCAGTACAAACTTGCCGACTAAGCGATTTGATAATGTACAATGAATGGGGGTTCCTAAAGATTTTTGTGTTTCCATCAAAAACCAAACACACAACTTACAGTGGGACAAACAAACTTGGCGCCACAGCGATCAAAAACCCATTTGCCCTTCCAGGGTCAAAAACCCGACAGTGATTTTCCACCCTATATAACTGAGCATATAGATACTAGCACAACAACACCCAATTGTAAATACAGTAAATTAGAATTCAATTCTGGTTATTCCAAAAACTAATCAGGCTCCTACAAACCGGTGCCTAAATGTTCATGGCAGGCAGTCATAACAATTCAAACAAAATACAACAAAAGGAACCAAAATGTTATATATAATACAGCAAGTTATGGCCAAATCCAGTCCAGACAAATGTTGTGATTTTCGAGGAAGAAGGCCGCCGACACAGGATCGCTTTTAACTCACTTTATTTGTTATAGATTTAGGTCAATTATCTATGAAGCAAAAGGAGGGGAATTGTATAATTCACGAGTGGAGCGACTCTTCGCTGAATATCTAATAGATACGCTGCCTGTAGAGTTTCTGCCCTCTCCTGCTTGTGTGCGCTCGATAGTATCCTGGAGGCGTGGCCTCGTGGGATGTACCTTGATTGGCTAGTGTTGAGCGCCCGCCTCCTAGTGTATTATGTGTGCTGCCATCTGGTCGCCAGGTGAGGATATTACTAGTGTGCCGCCATCTGGTGGCCAAGTGAGAATATTACAGCTTATATATTTGGTCCTGTTCCCTTGTGGCTATGTGAGGATATTACAGCCTATGTACTGTTATATGTACTGTTTTTTCCGTAACACAAACAAATCTACACTCCATGTAGCAAACAGTTTTGTCACTGGCTTTTCGATGTTGGATCTAGTCTGTTATCTCACAGAACCTCCAGGACCTTGCCAAGTGGCCAGGAGCTACAAGGAGCTGAAGAATCGATGATAACCACAACATATCTAGCAACCAAACTCCTTTTCTTCTGGTTTAATTTGTCCCTGTCATGGACCAAGGAGGTACTCCTGTATCCATCTCTTCCAGAAAAGATCTGAGAGGTACTGTACCTGTCTCCAACGTCTTCTCACATACTGGTCATGAGGCTTGAACACTCCAGGCGGCAAAGCTAGTTTACCCTTCAAGAGAAGAATGTATGAAGTCCATCATCATCCAAACTCTGCTGAGGTAGGACAGAGCGGAGTACCCTTCTCACCAGGCGGATCATTCATTCCCACACACCATGGTGTGAACCTGCTGGTGGATTAAAACTCCAACAAACTCCTTCCTCAACTTGAACAGTGTGTGAGTCTGTCCACCATAGCCCAGGTTCTGGTGTACATGCTTGAGAATGAGCATAGAAACATGCTGATCTTTGGCGAGGATGAGTGGTGTTTGGCTTCCTCAGTCATTGCTGCTCTGCTCAATCTTCCTCCAACTCTCACGAGTAGGGGTGCCCAGATCGATCGGCCTCCGATTGTTATAGTCTGATATTCGTTCTAAATAGTTAAATCAGTGGTCTCTATATAAAGACTGAAAGAGCCAACCACATTATCAACAATGACATGGCTTTTTCTTCTGTGTAAGAACCTCGGGGAGAACATAAAAGCAGAGGTGTCAAAAGTATTCACATTCGTTACTCAGGTAGAAGTATAGATACTAGGGTTTAAAAAGACTTCTGTAGAAGTTGAAGTATCAATGATGGGTATCAATGAGTATGAAGGACCTGTGACCGGCAGGGTTGTCTCAAAAAGGATGACAAATACGCGCCGGATGCCGGACAGGGCATTGAAAAACCGGACAGTCCGGCCTAAAGCCAGATGAATGGCCACCCTGTACGACGCTAGAGGTGCTTTGTTTTTCAATTCAATTAAACTTTTTTATTGATCGGGAACTGTGTGCCGTTGTAAAACCTCACCAAAAGGAATGGAGTAACGCAGCGTTTGGTAACGGGAGCGGAGTTACTCAATTTTTAAAAACGTTTAAAAAGTTACGTAACGCATTACTGAAAAAAGTAACGGCGTTACTAATAACGCGTTACTACCCAACACTGCTGTCTATAATGTTATATTTAAATGTTATGTTGACTCACTGTTCACTGGAACGCCACTCAAAGTCGGAGTTCCTACTTGTAAACTCGGGCCAAATCCATCTACCGCATGGATGTATTTCTATTATACATTATTATACATGTATAATTATACATATTAGACATGTATAATAGTTCTATTATACATCCATGATCTACCCCGACTTCACGCAGAGTCAGTTGTCTGACGTTATGTCGTGCACCTGGAACGCTTGGAGGTCGGAAATCGGAAATTTCAACTGGGAAATCCAACTATTCTGGAACGCAGCATATGTCACGCGCAGGTGTCGGAATGGTAAATGTTTATACTTCTCATCCAACCACATTCACATTCACTCTATCCGGTGCCGCAATTTATCTGGATAGGTTTTTTGTGCGTTTTTTTGAATGATGACAAGCCGGAATGAAAACAAGCCAAAATTAAATAGGAGTAACAAGGCTATTTTTAAAATGTAAGGAGTAGAAAGTACAGATAATTGTGTGAAAATGTAAGGAGTAGAAGTAAAAAGTCGGCTGAAAAATAAATACTCCAGTAAAGTATAGATACCCAAAATTTCTATTTAAGTACACCTCTGCATGTTTAATTGTTTAATACGTATCTTTCAGATCCAACAGCTACATTTGCTGTATAATCCAAACCTTACTGGTGAAGAGTAACCGAGTAGGATTTAATTGGCCCATTACAACCCCAGTACTTAACATCATTCTCTCTAATGCAACCAGCTGTCTCTTCGCCAATTTGGTTTCTTAACTTCCACAATCCTCGTTTTATATTCAAAAAGAAAACTGCCAGAGAAGCAGCATAAATAAAACGGCAAATCATTTAAAAAATGATCGCCTAGGTATACAGGTTCTGCCTTCAGAATTGTATTCATGTTCAAAATTAAATGATTTAGTGAATGTAGTAATTAAAACGTATGGTAAGAACATATGTGAAAGAAAACACACACAGTAATATTTACATGCTGACAACTGGACTTTTATTTTATTTAAGTGTTAAAGTAGGCTACGTGAGGTTTATACTTGTTGCAACCGTAGCAGCCAGCATAGCAGTAAGAAAGACAGTCGGTTACTTGGTGAATCTTCTCTTCCTCTTCTCATGCTCATGAAAGCAATGGCTGTAAGTGTATAATGCAGTACTTTGTATGAATGAAGATGTCTAGCACTCTAAAAATGTGATGTTCAGTTAACTAGATAATGAGCTAATGTAAAGTGTGCGCCTACGTTAGAAATTATGGTGTTTTAGCCTATTGTTTTGTGTTGTTTCTGTTACAGTTTCAATCTTGGTATTCCACAATATTAAAAACAGGAAATAAAGGGAGCAAGACGCTCTGATCCTGGCTCAAGTGTGCTATACCTGAGTTTGGCTTGCTGTTAAACTGCGATAACGTAGGAGAAATACATAACGCGCAGGGAGAGCAGTATAATACATATTCGGCTGGGTATCCAGTAGCATAGTCCTGCTGTGACTCTGTTGAATTAATTTACAATGCTATGATTGACATACATACGCATAGGTAATTTAGCATACAATGCTTGTATACTCACATCCCCTCTTTAAAAATCACAGAGCAATAAAACACACATGATAATACACAATACAAACAATACTTTTCTGTTAATCATCCCCCTAAGGACAGCAAGAGCAAAGTTTGTAAGCTTGTTAGTAAGGCTTCCATACAACCCGCATAACTGGTCCCAGGTATTGACTGGTTTGAACCGACCTGCATTAATGATGCTGTAGGTAAGATTGAGGAGCTCTGTGATAATCTGCTCTGGTTGACTGTGCCTGCCTCTGTACAAAGACAATTTAGATTGTGACCACGTGCCAATTGATACCTCTCTTCCCTGATTGGTTCAGGGAATCCACCTCGCCTGTCAATCACGTGCCCACACACTGTTATCATAGCTCCATTGCAGGTACGTGAAAGCAACACTCATTAAGTCTTCTATTGTATTGTATATAATGGTCCCCTCATATGGCACGGTGTGTGAGAGATAGAGACAGCCTTGAATGCTCATGTCTTACACAAAAAGACATCTTCAGTGGGACCAAATCTCAGAAATGAGCAAACATTTAGCAAATGATTGAATGGGGAATTAATTAATGTATTAATGCCCAAGAAACACAATTTTGTATTAATGCCCAAGAAACACAATTTTTTAAAAACATTTTCTTCCTCTACTGTCCACCACCACCACTTCATTTAATTCCATCTATATTCTCCCATCAGGTGGTAAATGACTTCTGCGGTACCGCGCACCGTCAGTGTCTTTGTTGTTGTTATTGCACACTTCACAAGTCATCGAAATTAACGACTAAAGAAATATGATGGCCACCGAACCGGAGGCTTCCCCTCATCTTGTCCCATCTCGATTTTTCTCTTGGGTCGACAGGGGCTATCAGAGAGACTCAACGCCTGATAGGTCAAGCCAACGCATTACCGAGCGCGCATCACGGTTTGTGTTGGCAGGCGTTCAGTGGCGAGCGATCTCTGACAGGACAGATTGAGCACAAGGCTGGGGGGTGACAGGGCTGTCCTCTATCCTCTCTGCTAATTATCAAGTGACGAAGCTGTAACGTTATGTATCGAGAAGGATATGGTGTGTGAGACACATCTCCATGTCTCAAGGTAGCAAACATATTGAGAGCTGTTGGGAATAAACACAGATGAACATTAACACCACACAACACACACCTCACTTCACACATATATTTTCATATTCGCTCACTATACTGGCCAACCGCCTTTCTTGATATTGTGGTGATGTGTGTTCATCGTGTAGTTGACTAACGTCCATAAATAAGCAATAAGGAGCACACCAGAATAACAAACGCTAACCCCTAGCCTAAAAACTGCCACTGCCTAATCAAAGCGACCTTCAAGAGAGGTTCCAGGCTTGTACGCCTGGAACATGTCCACAGCGGGGAGGGAGATGGGGCTCTGGATCCAGCTAAGGTCAGGGGGGGAATGTGGTCCCAGCTGGGGAGGGATGGCTGACCGCTCCCATGGGGGTCACCGTTCCTGGAAATTGTCAGGGGACCTCGCTGTGAAACTGGAGGGGTAGCTGAGGGTTGGACTGTTGGAGGGGTAGGCAAGGGAGGGGGCTGAGAAGCGGTCAGACAGGGGAGGGGATCCTGGGCCAAAGTGGAGGCCGATGTTTACTGGGGGCCATCCTCTCTCGAGGACCACTTTCCATCCTCTGGGTGCAAGCTTCACCTGTACACAACAACCTCTCTAACTGGGCCGACGATGTAGCAGGGTCCAATCCTGTTGCTTTCCTATCTTGGGCCGCCTGCTCCAAAGCCATAGACCCAGACCAGGTACCCAGAGGTATAGTACAGACATCGTACACCCTGTTTTGGCGACCAACTACTCAACTCAGCTCAAGAAGAACAGGCCTGAACCGGTGAGCTGTGTCAAGTCAGTCCTTAGTTCTGTCATTGAACTGCATCCTGTGATGCCTAAGGCCCGCGTGTTCGCACAGGCTGTCAAACTGCTGTAGAAAATAACAATTTCGGTATAATTTAGTCGCAGTGATTGTGTATGGGCTGTTTGTTTAATGAAGTAAGTCACGGTGGGACGAGACGCCGTCAGCATTCACTCACATGGCATTGTTGACCCATTGCAGGCAGCAGCGCATTGGGGGGTGTATCGGGGCCTTTGGTCTTGGGTTGCCCTGTCCAGCAATGGTAGCTTTCAGATATCCAGACAATATCTGAACACATTGAATTATACCATACAAGTTGTGTGTTGGAGTGCTTATTTTCAAGTATTTTCTTGAATCCCCAGCTGCCCCACAGGTTGTTGAACAGTAGTTTAGTTGCCAGTTCTATGGGTTTCTACTGTATTATAACAACTGTGTCTTATATACAGCAGGAACAGATGCACCAGTGTTGAACCTGTCGAGCGGAAGGATTCCATGGCCTGCCAGGAGAACCAGAAGTGCGTGGTGGTATTCTCCTGCATAGGCGTAGATCCCAGGGGGGACACAGGACACGTCAACCAAACACAGATATGTGTGATATGTTTTGAATGTGCAGAACGTTTTGAAAATGAGCAGAAAACTAATTAATTTATCATTGACGTAAATAGGTTACTTCCCCAAACAAAAGACACAAAAGAGGACAAAATAGTAAATCAGGCCTATATGTGTGTTGACTTAGCAGGGATAATATTAAATGAGGAAAGAAAAGTTGCTCTACAGGGGAATACAGAATGCCTGAGAGCCTTACTGCATTATATTGCATTATATTGTGAATTGTCACCTGGTGCCTACATTTTGTGTTTTCCAGTTTCAGTTTCAGTTTAGTTTATTGTCATCCAAACATGATAAAAACATGAAGGAAAGAAATGTGTTACCCAGGTACAGCAGCATACAGAATAAAAACATTTTGCAATGTAATACAGTAGCAGCATTAAGAAGTGCAGTGGACAGTCTGTTAGGCAGGGAGTTCATAAATCTCACAGCCTTTGGGAAAAAGCTGCACTTTAGCCTCTTTGTTCTGGCTTTGAGGCTGCACAGCCTTCTGCCTGAGGGAAGAGGGGTGAACAGATCATGTGCCGGGTGGGTGGGGTCTTTCATGATACATGACGATCTGCTTCTGGACCTGCTGACATGAATGTCCTCCAAGGAAGAGAGGCTGCTGTTGGTTATTCTATGAGCACTTGTTGCAGAGCCTTCCTGTCAGCCTCAGAGCAGTTCCCATACCAAACAGTGATGGAGGATGTCATTATGCTCTCCACCACACACCAGTAAAAAGAATTTAGGACAGCAGGGCTGAGGCCGGCCTCTTTCAGCCTCCTCAAAAAGTACAGGCATTGGTGGGCCTTCTTTATGATGCTGGCTGTGTTGGTGGCCCATGTGAGGTCGTTGGAGATGTGCAGACCCAGGTATTTCCTTCCATCTCCACAGCTGCTCCTCCAATGGGGGGTGTGGCTTGTCCTAAAGTCCACAACCATCTCCTTAGTCTTCCCCACATTGATGCAGAGATTTACTCTGCACTAGTCCACAAGTTCTTCCACCTCCTGCCTGTACACAGACTCATCGTTTTTGGAGATCAGTCCAACAACAGCCATGTCATCTGCAAACTTCACTGTATGATTGCTCAGGTGCCTTGCAGAAGCTTCTTGTCAAGAAGTCCAGGACCCAGTTGTAGAGAGATGGTTCTAGTCCCAACAGCAGCAGTTTGTTGACTATTGTCTGCGGAATAATAGTGTTAAAAGCAGAACTAAAGTCCAGAATGAGCAGCCTGACATAGGAATCCTTGCTCTCCAGGTGGGTGAGAGCAGAGTGGACAACAGCTGACACTGCGTCAGACAAAGACCGGTTCTTCCTATAAGCATACTGATGGGGGTCCACGTTGATGTTGATAGTGTCGATTATGTGGGCCAAAACCAATCGTTCCAAGCATTTCATGATTATCGGAGTGAGGGCCACCGGACGATAGTCATTCATGTTTCCCACTGTTTTTGGGTACCGGAATGATAGTGGACATCTTGAGGCAAACAGGCACCACAGCTTGGGAGATTGAGATGTTCGCACCTCTGTGAGCTCCTGAGCACAATCTCTGCTGCTTTGCAGGGGTTGATCCATCCCCCTCACATCCACAGCAGACACACTGAGGGGCAGCTCACCTGGTGGGAGTGGGAGCCTGGTGCTGTGGGAGGAGATGGTTGACTCAAAGCGGGTATTGGAGGTGTTCAGAGCATCAGGAAAAGATGGATCCCAAGGGCATTCAACATCCCTCCCTTTGTAGTCTGTGATGCTCTATATGCCCTTCCACATGCTCCGGGGGTCATTGGTAGAAAAATAACCCTGTATTCTGAGGGCATACAGTAAGTAGCCTTTGCCTTTTTGATGCCAGCCTCCAATTCCCTCCTCGCTGCTCTTAGTGCCACTGCAACTCCAGACCTAAATAATGAAGCCTGTGCCTTCAGAAGAGACCACACCTTTCCATTCAGCCAGGGTTTCTAACTGGTGGTAGTGACGTCATCAATACATTTGCTGATGTCCACAAACGGATGACACATATTCCTTTACATCAATAAAGACATTTCCACTATAAATTGATGCAGAAAAGAGACAAATTGGTGCATAATTCACCAGAATGCAGGAAATTAAGTGAATTTCCTGGGGGAGGACACCCACCTATGCCACCTCTGCGAGTGTGGCTTTCTAGGATGCTCATGCATCCTGAAGTATTTGCACCTGTGTATTCTCTATTATGTGTGGTTGTGTTTGAATCGTCACCCAAAGAGACTATTAAGGACTATAAGAGACTATTAGGAGACTAGTAGTTTGATATAGAAAGGTTGTCTCCAGTTTGAGTTTTTTATTTGCATCGACTTTGAGTGATCCTTTTTTTTCCCTTTTTGTGCCTAATAAATACCTGCCTACGTGTGTTGCGTTGACTGCTCTGAAATTTCGATCCAGATTGAGGTAATAACTCCTGGTACCATTCAACCATCTGGCTCTGCTAATGATCACAACCCAGACGCACACCCAGTAAGTGAACCAACAAGCTAGCTTAATGCATGCAGCCAAAACAACAAAACAAACAGCTCACAGACAGACTTCTGCTTTCTCGATGTGTTCCACTCCACAGCAAGGCTACCTGAGAGCGCCACTATTTTGCCACAAGGTGTGAGATTGATTAGGCATAGACCCTTTTCACAGTAGGAAAAACACAGGTGTAGCTCATAACACTAAGTATGGGTCCATTTGACTAGTCAAGTAAATATACATTGACCATGCTGGTGCTGTGACAGACATGAATAAAACCGATCTAATGTTAAAATTACAGTAACAGGAAGTTACTTTACCCTGCTATTGACGACCTGTAAAAAAGGGTCCATTACAAGCCATTTAAAAAATCAATCTGCTTGTGGCATCACAAGTGGGAGGGTGTACCCAGATGTACAGGGGAGGACTGGGTGGTAGTTCCAGGATGGCTGCTGGCTGCTGTCCTGGTATGTCTACATTTTAAAATGTCTTGTCATGAATAATCAACCTCACATCTGGTGGTAAAATAGGGGCCCTTTAAAGACAACGTGAAATGGCTTGCAATGTGCTTCTAACTTCAGTCATATCACACATTTTCAAGTCAAAAATAATCAAGATGATGACAACCGCGTGACAAAAAAGGTGCTAGACGTGTGTTAGCGGGTGTTCGCTAGTTGGCGATTTTCTCAGATAAGTGGCATGACATGCATATAAACTTAAGCTGTCGAGGAAGTTAAGTTAATTTGCTTTTTAATGTGAAGATACTAAATTTAACCAATGTATTAAACATGTTTGGCATACACTGTGAAATATTGTATAATGTCCTAAAAAACAAAGCTAGTAAAGCTATTCTCATTTCATGGTGACTTCAGCGTGTCCTAAAACATTATGCGTGTTCCAGTTCCTGGGCCACAGGTGGGGACCACTGGATCATATATTAGATTTTTTCAGTTTTTGTTCTGATCACAGTGCCCTTGACTGTGTCCTCTCCCTCTCTGCCACATGACGATGGCCTAGCTCTAGCCATCAGGCAGGCCTTCTAGGGAACCACCCATCCCCGCCGTGTCTGCTGCGTTCTTTGATGGAGAGGATCAGAGTAGTGTGTGTTGGTCCGTCACCCCTGCCGGCCACCCAGCCATCTTCCCAGGGTGACGTGACTCACCTCTACCCTCAGCTGAGTCACCTCCGCCACCACTGCCACCACCAGGGGGTCACAGACAGACTGGAGGGAGTTGCATAGCCCATTTGTGTATGTCTGTGTGTGTGTGTGTGTGTGTGTGCGTGTATCTACGTGTGTGTCTGTCTGTCTCTGTCTGTCTGTCTGTCTGTCTGTCTGTCTGTCTGTCTGTCTGTCTGTCTGTCTGTCTGTCTGTCTGTCT
>JAOPJH010000124.1:1763641-1774885 GCA_027122575.1 Merluccius polylepis | reverse complement strand
AACGAGGTTGGGTAAACAAGAGCACGAACTGGCGCCGGCTGGCTGGAGATCCCCGGCTTAAATAGGGAAAGGTGATTACCAATTGGCAACAGGTGTGTTGGGGGAATGATGGGCAGTGGCGACCAGCGGCCACTAGATGGGGGTGTTGGACCGCGTAGCAGGACGTGGTGTAACAAACTCTCTCTCAATACTATTAAATCGAATTTTATGATATTTTGTAATAAAAAAAAAAGAAAAAGCCAAAATATTTATAGACAATATTGAAAATAACTTCCATATTGATTTTGTCTGTAAAAAGACTATGAAGTCAATTGGTATTCTAAGTAGAGTTCGTTCATTGATAAACCATTCCTCTGTCTTAACTTTTTATTACAGTTTAATTGATCCTTATATTATGTATTGTAACACTGTGTGGGCTGCTACATGTCCTACTTTTCTTTACAAGATTTTATTCATCCAAAAGAAATGTTTGAGAATAATTAGTTTTGCTAAAATAACTGATTCTTCTGCTCCTCTTTTCAAAAATTTCAAACTGTTATCAATTTTCAATGTGAATATATATCAAACATGTGTGTTTATGTATAAATATGTACATTTAACTCATGACCTGCCATTTTCTTTCCAGAATTTTTTTAAGTTTTCCTCAAACATTCACTCGTATCATACAAGACATTCAAAGGACTTTTATCTTCCATATTGTTGGACTTCCCTTAATCTATACACATTAAAATACAGAGGTCCGTCTCTTTGGAACAATCTACCCACATCACTACAATCAATATCAAAGTTATCATTGTTTAAAAAACACCTGAGAAGATTTTTAATTACTAAAGATTTGTAACACTGGTTTGGTTTCTGTTATGCATTTACATTTGTAATTATATATATTTCTTGTGTGTGTAAATGGTTTATTTCTTGTCTTATTTTTAATCATTTTTGTATCACTATTTAATTTTGATACTGCAAAGATGACCATTGTTGTTCATATTGGGGAGGTATAAGCCTCTTTTGGCTTCCAACCACTCCAGCACAATGTTAAACTTTATTATTTTTCTTATGTTTTATATTTAAAATGTGCAAATAAACTAAACTAAACTAAACTAGTGTGTGTACCGTACAACTGAAAGGGCATACAGACACAAATCCTACATATAGCGGCATATAAACACATTACAATAAAACCCAGCTCCTGTTTATCAAAGCACTCTGTGTACTTTGAGGGGTTTTATTTGAAGAATATGAAGCTATAGAATATGACGCTATTGCGTTTTGTGGATTGAGTGCGTGTCCAGAGAAGATCCTTGTATGGGTATCAAGAGATACCCTGGAGCACCACCAAGACATATTCATCTGCTTTGTCTCCTCCTCACCAACCATGGCTGCCTAATGTTGCTGCCAGCCTCTTCCCAAGCCTCTGTCTGCCTTTTGTTCCAATTCTAATTTCCAACTTGTCAAACTCCAGGCTTTTTTCTCTATCATGAGAGCGCTTCATATTATTCAATACTGTTGTGATATGTTTTGTATTGTTCTTTTTATGTCCACTGCTAGGTTGTCCTTTTTTTCATGGGAAAGGCATTAAATGTAACAAAGACCCTTCCCTACTGTGTTGCCAGATCTGTGCTTATAGTGCTTGCCAGGCTATTAGAAGCAGGAAAAAACGACCCGCATGCAGTCAACAGCATCATAATACCTGGGAGTCCAGCTTACTTGCTATGGACCTGCTGTACACAAGCTTTATTCATGTCTTTTCAGCCCAGTTTAACAAGGTATTTCATCACTGCCTGCATCAGCATCAGCACCACATTCAAAGGCTGCCTGACGTTTGAGAAATGTATAAGCACAGAATGCGCTGTGTTCACCAGTCTTGCAAGGTGTCTCTATTTCCTATGTTGTTGATGTTGTGTTTGAAGTACACAGGAGTCGAGCAGCGGGAACAGGTGTGGAAACATGGGGGGAACACTAGTCCCCACGTCTCTAAGCCACAACCTGTGTGCACATTTCACACTACTTTCTCTGAAGTAGGCCTTTCATTTTTTGATCCCACTGTGCGCACGCACAGTGGGATCAAAATGATCAAATGTGCGTGTGCGCGTGCGTGTGTGTGTTGTGGAGCCCCGGTGTCATCGAGAGTCTCCACAGAGGCTAGAGATCAGGACCATGGACAGTGGTTAGGGTTAGGGTTCAGGAACAAGACCATATTTGGGCGTTTTTCAGTATTAGGAGCAGCAGCTGATGCAGAACTGGAGGTGAAGCAGCTGAAACCAATCAGTGATCATTCACCAACCTGTTTGAACATGGGCGTTATTCAAATAAATGTTATTTTGCAGAGCTGTAAAGAGAGAGAGGAAACAAGAGTGGAAGAGAGCAAAATTGGGAAACTAAACAACCAAAAAACATCCCCTCCTGCTATGCTCCCTCCCTATATTTCTCCACCATTGTGAAGATGGATTCCCCGAACCAATCAGGAAAGAGATTGGTCAGAAATTAGCTGGGAGCTAAAATCTAAATACGCATTGCTATGCTATATCTAACAAATTACACTCAAATAATATTTCTTAAGTCTTAGAGCACCTGTGTCTGGTATCGTGATCCGACAACCCACTCTTGCCTCACCAATTTCTATAGTCAGTGCTTATATAATAATAGCACTGTGTATATACACACCAGCATAGCTCCTATAATGTATTTACACATGTGCCCCCTGCTCTGTATAATCTGCGGTGTGAAAACATGCTGCTGGCGTGCTCCACTAACCCTAATGATATCAATATTTACAATAAAAGTCAATGTGAAACCAAGTAGCATTGATGGCATGTGTAATTATGTCGACTCGCTCCCCCTTTGTGAGTGAATAACATTAGGATCTTGTGTCTCAGCAACGCTGCTGCCTGGAGCTTCATGTATAACAGAAGGGAAGCACAGCTCCAAAGGACTCCATATCTATATTTAAGTAAATGTGTCAAAAGTGTTTGATTGATTGTTTGTTTATTTTGTTAAGGCTGTCAACAAAACCATTGAGACTTGGGTCATCTGAATTTGAGCTTATACCTTTGACTCAAGAGAGAATAATACGATTTAGTTTTTGGAATTTCACAAATGGCGGCAACTGTGTTGTTAGAAATAGATGGAAGTAGGGCCTACAGCCTTTTTCTTCCAAAATTCTAGGCTATTACGTCATTGACACACTATGTTTTGCTTTTGGTTATTGGATTCCTTTAACCTTGACTTAGGACAAACTATTAGCATGCTACCATCTCTTAATAATGACGTATGAGGGCGATTGTAGAAATAAATGAATAAATACTGAGCCGGGGAGGGGGTTAATATTCTCAGAATAAAGTGGCAAATTTACGAGAAAAAAAATGAAAAAAAGTATTATTATCTGCTACAGTATAGTAGTGATCGGTGATGGTATGAGCACCTGTGATACCATGGGAGTCAGTTTTTCTCGTGAATTTACAACTTTAATCTCGGAAATAAAATTTAAAAAAATTCTACAATGGCCCTTATACGCCATCGTACTAACATTACTGTTACGGCTCCGCCTGCACACACACCGGCTACACCCAGCACCTCTGCCTGCACCCTATGCTACAGAGTTCCGGACCCTAGCAGCAGGCAGCAGTTGGAACGACGAGCTTGTACGAGACAGGCCCGCCTCTCTGGACAACCTGGTGACATTGGCCGTCGACATCGACGAACGCATCCGGGAGCGCCAGAGGGGACGCCTGTCGACCACCCTGCCCAACCCGGTCCCAGGAGCCCCTTTTCTCCGGATCAGTCCTCCCTCGGCAATGGAACCGGTTGGGCAGAGCACGTCTGACTGCGGCGGAGAAGGCACAGAGGAGGAATGAGGGACGGTGCCTCTATTGTGGGGAGGGGGGACATCGCTGTGACACCTGTCCTCTCTGGCCAAAAGACTAGGCTCACCTGAAGGGGGAATTCAGGTAAGCCGAGTCACCCGCTCCCTACCAACCACCAGTCCGGTCCGATTCGATGTCACCCTCTCCTCGTTGGACCGGACTCTCACCGTGGGGGCCATTATTGACTCCGGCGCTGATGAGAGTTTCATCGATGTCAAGTTGGCCCACTCGGCGGCGGTCCCCCTCATCACGCTGGAGTCTCCCCTCGCCGTCTCGGCACTAGACAGTCACAGCCTAGGCCTCCCTCATCCATCGCACGGAGCCGCTCACCATGACCATCTCCGGGAACCACAGCGAGGAGGTCCGGTTTTACCTCCTGAGGTCTCTCCTTCACCAACACTCTGGCCCCCCCCAACTCCACCCGGCTTTTAGCAAGGACCGAGCCTGCACTCTTCCTCCGCACCGACCCTACGACTGCGCCATTGAACTGATTCCAGGGACCAAATACCCTGTCAGCCGCCTCTACAGCCTCGCCCCTCCGGAGAAGAAGGCTATGGACGAATACATCTCCGAGTCCCTGGCGGAGGGACTCATCCGACCCTCGAATTCCCCGGTGGCAGCGGGTTTCTTCTTCGTTAAGAATAAGGAGGGGTCCCTCCGCCCCTGCGTGGATTACCAGGGGCTGAACGCCACCACCATCACAGGAGGAACACCTACCCTCTCCCCCTCATGAGTTCCAACTTCAAACCCCTCCTTGGAGCCACGGTGTTCACGAAGTTGGATCTCCGGAACGCTTACCACCTGGTACAGATTTGTGAGGGGGATGAGTGGAAGACGGCGTTCAAGACTCCCCGAGGGCACTACGAGTACCTTGTTATGCCGTTTGGGCTCACCAACACCCCAGCCGTTTTCCAGGCAATGATGAACGATATCCTGAGGGACATGCTGGACGTGTTCGTCGTTCTGTGCCTGGACGACATCCTGGTTTTTTTCCAGGACTATGGAGCAGCACGTCCAGCATGTCCACCGTGTCATCCAACGCCTGCTGGAGAACCGCCTGTTCATCAAAGCACGCCTCCTTGTGGAATTCCTGGGCCTCATCGTGGAGAGTGGACGGACTCGGCCGGACCCCAGGAAGATTCAGGCAGTGGTTGAGTGGAATCAACCCACCACCCATAAACAGCTGCAATCATTCCTGGGGTTCGCCAACTTCTATCGGCACTTCATCCAGGACTACAGCTGGATGGCCTCTCCCCTCACGGCCCTCACCTCCCTGCTACGTCCCTTCATGTGGACCCCCGCAGCCAATGCCGCCTTCACCGACCTCAAGAGGCGCTTCACTTCTGCACCGGTCGACCCCGAACCCTCAAGGCCCTTTGTCGTGGAGGTGGACGCCTCAAATTCGGGAATTGGGGGTGTCCTGTTACAACATTGGGAACAGGGAGCTTTTGGCCATTGTGGAGGCTTTTATTGTGGTGGCACTGGCTGGAGGGCGCAGAGCACCCTGTCACCGTCTGGACCGACCATAAGAACCTGACATACGTCAGGTTGGCCAGGCAGCTAAACTCCCGCCAGGCTTGGTGGGCCCAGTTCCTCAGAGGCTTCGATCTCACCATCTCGTTCCGGAACACCAAGGCGGACTCACTGTCTCGGCATCACACAACGGAAGAGGAGCCGGTCGCTCCTGACACCTGGACGTCAAGGCGGCGGATCCTGGACATCAAGGCAGCGTGAGCCAGCCTGACCCCCATACCGGTCCACCTGGCCGACTCTTCGTCCTGGACTCCAGAACGCAGGTGATGACATGGGGACACACCAGCAGATTCGCCTGCCATCCCGGGGTCCGATGCACCCTGTCCTTTTTGCGTCTGTGGTTCTGGTGGCCCACCATGACTGGGGAATGTTGGAGAATTTGTTTCCACCTGCCCCACCTGTGCCCGCAGCAAGGCGTCCCACCAACTCGGGACTGCTGCAGCCCCTTCCTGTACCCAACCCTGGTCTACTGGGTGGGTTACGGACCTGAGGAGCGGAGCTGGATCCCCCGGTCCCAGATAATGTCTCCAGTTCTCCTCCGTGAGTTTTACCAGGCCCATCCGGATGCCCCAGGACGGTCACTGGGAGGTTCCCGCTTGAAGGGTGTCCTGTTACGGCTCCGCCTACACACACACCGGCTACACCCAGCACCTCTGCCCGCACCCAGCGTCTGCTCCGTCGCCAGGGGCAACGGAGGAGCAAATTAGCGGACCCGGTCTTCGACGCAGCTGACACCACTTCCCAATCATCCTCTGCCTACAAGTACCCGGACTAGGTAGTGGCTGATGCCCATCAAATTACAAAATATTGTTGGATAACTCCTAACTTTTTTTTGGTGTTGGGTCTCTATAAATGGGACTTACATATAAAGTTTCATTAAAATTGCTTGATATTTGACTTGAGCACACCATACATGATTGCCATTATTGGTGTCATTTATGTCATATCTGCGGTTCTGCATGCCATCATATTTTGCATATTTCTAAATTATCATTGACACCTAAAACAAAAAATGGCCATTTTCAACAAACATAGTCAAGACAAAAGATTGACTACTAAAGTATTTATTACAAACTGCCACTTTTGTACAAAAGCATAGTTCATACTAGGTAGTAGGTACTATAGATAGGTCTTGTGATTACGTGATAAATATATCTACATTCTACAAATGTAAGAACCATCTTTCACAACATGTTCTCCTTTTCCTCTGATCAGGAATTTGAGCTCTGTCATTTTCCACAACTTGTAAAACATTCTGATATCTGCCTTCAATGTTTGCTACACCTGAAAAGTCAGATGCCAGCTTTACACCTCTTTCGGCACTGTCGTTGACAACTCTCAAACTCTTAATTGTCTGGCGTGCTTCTTGGTAACTTTCAGAGCTTACCCAGTCACCAACTGGGCACTTCAGGAAGTCAGTGTTGATTTCCAAAACACTAAATAGGTTCCACGATGATTCTCCAACACATTCCGAGAGTTCCGTTTTCTTGTCAACTTTTGGGAGCAATGGCTTTCCAAAGCCAGTCCCATGCCTCTTTGGGAAGGAATCAGCTTTTGTCAGAATCATCAACTTCTCAGTCATTGATGTTTTCTTCTCAGGTGACACATGGTCACTGAACAAGGCAAGTGGCACCAGTTCCTCAGTTAAGTACCATGTGTGCTTGCTGAAGGCCTTGGTCCTTGAGGCAGATACAGTCTTGTTTGGATACTGCAGAAGTCGTTCTGCAGTATCCTTCCCCTTCTTTGATTGATCCATTCTCTCCTCAACATTCCCTGGCCAAAATGGCATTGTACAGCACAACTTCTGCTGAAAATCTTTAATTTTAGGGTTATCTTCTCTTCTCTCGGGATTAAGCTTCATAAGTCGTCTAAACTCATCATAAAGTTCTTCAACTTTCTCAGCCATTTTATTTAGAGCAACAGTAGGAATTTTGGCCTTTTGGTAGTGATACATTGCTTCTTCCACAACTTTATTGGCACATTGTCTGTTTTTTTTTTCTACATCTTGTTCCTGTTTTTGGTTGATATTTGCCATGAAACAGCAGTATCTGTTCATATGTGGGAAGTATTGCCCCTGTGATTCTGATATGTTCTGGACCAGGAAACACAGGCAGGATGTTTCTTCTTGGATTGGAACTGCGACATGTTGTTGAGCATCTGAGACTCAGTCCTGATAAGAGACTACTGCAACGCAACTTGTGCAAGCATGTGACAACTCAGTCATCGAAGCTAAGAAGATATCTTGATTGCTCTGCATTAGTCATTTGTTTGACAGGCGTGCGTGTTCTGTTTGGAACAGAAGGTTACTGGACAGGCTATCATTGCTGTTTTGGAATGCAGATAGGCCTACTTTACGTTTCATTCACGTAAACAATAATGAGAGAAGAAAAGAGATAATAGACAAGTTTGTTTACATGCCTCTGTGATCCTAAATGTTTAGATACTCAGAAACTCTTTATAAACCTAAAAATGCTCATTTGCAACTCATTGATAATATAAGCGAAAATAAATGCTTTTTTCAAGAATTTGATCAGCTTTGTGCTCAAGTCAAATATGAATATATTTCAATGAAATTGCACAGGTGTGTTGATAGGGTCATTACACATTACCAAAAAAAACGTACCTTGTCTCGTCTACTCGTTTTCCAGTTTACCCACGCTGCGTCGAAGCACCGGCACTCCTGCTATCCTGCTCCTTGCCGGCGTTCAACACTTTCCCGGAGAGCACCCCCAGCGGACCGAGGGTTGGATCCTGCGCCTTCGCTACAGCGACCCCGGATTCTACCCCCCCCGACCTCTCAGTTCCAATAAAAGCCTATCCAGGCATTTAAACCTATCCCCGCTTGCTTGTCTGAGTCTCAACCCTTCGCCCGGCCTTAACAATTACGTCAAAGTCAAAGTGTTTTTATTCATCAAATGCACAGTATAACACAGGGTCATTCTGAACATTGACATTTTTAGGAAATTGCAGCAACTACTACATGGTACACATAGAAAAAGAATGTATAAAATGTTAAAAAGGGTAATAAATAAGGGCAAAAATAGCAAAGAAGATGGCAGAAATAACAAAAATATACATAACAGTAAAAAAAAAAAAACACTAGCAGCATTTCCAGATACTGAAAGGATGGGGAATTTGAGTTGAGTTGTGCTTCACTTATGACTGTTGTCATAAGTGCAATTCTTCACACACACCGTTTGAGAAACTCTGAGGTAGATTAACGTGGACTTGGCTGGTTGAGAAGCCTGATGGCCTGGGCGAAAAAACTGTTTGTGAGTCTGGTAGTCCATGGTAAAGTCACAGCAGCAACATGAACAGTCCATAGCTTGGGTGGCTGTCATCTTTAGTGATTTTCTGTGCCTTCCTAAGGCATCGTGTGTGGTAGATGCTTTGCATGAAGAGGAGGTGACAGCCAATGGTGCACTCTGCTGTCTTTACCATCCACTGAAGGGCCTTGCGATCAGCAGCCAAACAGCTACCATACCAGGCAGTCATGCAGTCAGAGGCTCTCAATGGTGCCCCTATAGAATTTATTGACAGAGAGTTTTGACAGACATGCCAAACTTCTTGAGTTTCCTCAGGAAGAATATGTGCTTTTAGGCAGCTTTTACTGCAGAATCCGATTGCCTGGATCAGGTGAGGTCATCGTTGATGAACACACTGAGGAACTAGAAGTGGGAGACTCCTGAAGTCCACAATCATCTCCTTAGTCTTGCATACATTGAGAGAAAGGTTGTTGTCATGGCACCATGTTGCCAAGACTCTGATCTCCTCTCTGTAGGCAGTCTCATCGTTGTTGGAGATGAGACCCAGGATGGTAGTGTTGTCTGCAAACTTAAGGATGACGTTGGAGCTGTGCGTGGCCATGCAGTCATGCATGAACAGGGCATACAGGAGGGGTCTGAGTATGCAGCCCTGAGGGGCTCTGGTGCTCAGGGTCAGTACAGAGGAGGTGAGGTTACCTATTCTCACCACCTGGGGTCTGCCTGTCAGGAAGTCCAGGATCCAGTCGCAAAGGGATGTGTTCAAGAATAACTTTGAGATTTTTCAACCTGGAACCTATTTTCCCATACTTTTGGGTCTCAGGACTAATGCGGACAACAATTGTCCAGGTTGAAAATAGGGTCCAGGTTGAAAAATCCTGAAGTTATCCTTTAAGACACAGGGTCCTGAGCTTGGGAATGCGCTTAGTGGGCATTGTGTTGAATGCTGAGCTGTAGTCTATGAACAACATCCTCATGTATGTGTTTCCCTTTACAAGGTGGGTGAGGGCGGTTTTTTTGAAGCAGGTGGGGACCACAGCCTGGTTCAGGGAGAAGTTGAATATAGAGGTAAATACCTCCACTAGCTGGACAGCACACGCTCTGAGGACCCGGCCTGGAATGCCATCTGGCCCCAGTGACTTCCCGAGGGTTAACTCAAGGGTTAATGAGCAATATATAAAGAAAGATACATTGTTTACCGACAAAGATGTATGCACAAATATAGCAACCTGATTTGTTTCATTTCATGTTCAAATCCTAAAAGAGAGCAATGATACTGATGATTAGTCTGATTAGTTTACAGATTCTAAAGATGGGACCTGAGCCGATGACTCACTTCCTCTTGAGTGGCTGAAAGGATCCATGGAGGGTTGTCTTCAATGGCTTCAGCTCTGTCATGACTTTCTCATATGTCTGCTAACCCCCCCCTTTTTTTTAATTTGTTTTCTTCTTCAGGGGTTCTGGGATTACAACTTTTTTTTAGGTGTGATCTGAAAGTGGCCCCAAAAGAGGGATCCGAACCATATGGCAGGGTGACATGTGCCAATGGAGGTCAAACGTGTCAGTGTTTCTACGTAGTAAAAGAAAAAAAAAAAGTATCTCAGATGGGTCTCAGATGGCGTACAGCTCAAGGTTCTGACACACGCAGATGCAGTGGCCTGTTAACAGGTTCAAAGCATATGCCACACCACTGTGTGTGATTGTGTGTGTGGTTGTGTGTGTGTGTGAGTGTGTGTGTCTGTGTGTCCATGTGTGTGTGCGTGCCTGTGTGTGTTTGGTTGTGTGCGTGTGTGTGTGCACCTGTGTGCTGCTGTGTGTGTGCGCTGAGTATGTGTGTGTGTGTGTGTGTGTGTGTGTGATTGTGCATGTGTTTGTGTGTATGTGGGTAAAATGTGCCTTGTATTTATTACACACTACATTAAAAACATTATAGACACCCTGAAAAGTAACAACTCACTTGGCGTATCTCCAAACATTTTTCTGGAGGGGTTTCAGACCAGATGTTTGCTTTTTTTCTCACATCAGACACGTTGTTTGGGTTAGATTGTTCTTTCATCATAGCGTTATTCACGCTTTTCGCATGAAAGATGCGGTTTTTTGTATCTTGCTGCAGAGCCTCGCATGTTCTTGCAGATCAAGCCACAGTGCCCTGACATGAAAATGATCCTTTGATGTGTTTCAGGTTTAGAACACACACACACACACACACACCACCACCATGGCCTCTCTAAGGTTTGTTCTCCTCTCTGAAACAAGAAAAAGGATGGTCTTGTTTTTTGCTTTGTTTATTTGTTTGTGTTTTTTTATTGGATTCAGTTGAAAACTTTTCCTATTGAACATGGCTCCCGTTGAATGTTGTTGATTGGTTGGTGAAGAAACTCTTGCCAGATAACAGCGGTATCTAGCAGCAGTGTTGTGGTCGAGTCACTATGCCTCGAGTCCGAGTCCAGACTTGAGTCTCCAGTGTACGAGTCCGAGTCAAGTCCAAGTAAAAAAAAGTCCTAGTCAAGTCCACTACTCATACGAGTCAAGTCCGAGTCGAGTCCCTATTGATCCACATCGAGTCCGAGTCGAGTCCGAGTCAG
>JAOPJH010000124.1:1697883-1709447 GCA_027122575.1 Merluccius polylepis | reverse complement strand
GGGGGGAAATATTTCACTATTTCTATATAATATTGTGGGCCCCTGTCCGTGCTGGGCGCTTGGAATCGTCCTAACTTTTCCCCCCCTCACGGCGCCCCTGCACATATGAATAACAATTTTTATTTCCGGTAGTAGACATATACCTCCAAACAAAAATGGCAGCTTACATTTAACATTTAAACAACCCCAAAAGGGTTTCAATGAATATATATTAATCTTAGTTAATTCAAAAAAGCCTATGAAACACAACTTTTCATAGACAACAAGAAATCAAGTCTAATGGTGTCTAATGGTGGCTCTAACGGTGTAGATAACACGTGGTACTGTAATAGCAGTACCTGAACGGGTGAAGGGCCTGTTTTTTCATCATTCAGCACACCTCTGGAGGCTGCTGTGCATCTCACTGGGGAAAAGAAAGGAGAATAATTTTAATTTACAAAAAATATTACAACATGATAGCCTGATCTACTATTTTGTAAAAAACAAAAACAATCGAAACAATTTACCATATAGTTAATGTGTGTTTATTTAGCACTCTATCTCACTCTATATACAGCTAGCTGGCCAACTGGTTAAGCTAGCACGTTAGATGAGCTAGCCAAGAATTACAAAATGTGAATTGTGTATATTGTGTAAGAGGCCATCCGCCAAATGTATATTGTATTCAGATGTTACTTTCGCACAAGGGTTATGCTGTAAATAAATAATAATACTAATAATAATAATAATAGTTCAATGTAAACAACAATCTTTTGTTGTGAGGATCTGATAAAGAACCAACATGGTTGAGTGATGTGAAGCTTGGTAAGTCCCTCTGAGATCTTTTTTTCCTTTCTTTTTTTCTCCTGGAAAGAGGAACAGAATAAATATGCACGAGTGAGAGACGGTAGGATGAAGTAAAAGCAACATACAGGGACAGAAAGAAACAGAGAACCTGAAACAAAAATAAAAACAGAAAAAAAAACAAGTGAAATGAAAATTAGCGGATGTCAGAATTGGCCATCGTCAGAGACAGAAACACAAGTTGTACTAAACAGCGAGATTTGAGCTGTGTCATGGCAGAGATGTTCACAAGTCTTTTTTTGCAAGTCCAAGTCAAGTCTCAAGTCTTTGGTCATGAGTCCAAGTCAAGTCTCAAGTCTTTGTGGGGTGAGACTTGGTCAAGTCTCAAGTCTTTGGTCACGAGTCCAAGTCAAGTCTCAAGTCTCTAAAAAATAAAAGTCATATGTCTCTATACAGCGTCCATTCACTCCAATAATAACCCGGTCACGGTGATAGATTACGCTAACCCTAACCCTAACCATAACCCTTTTTGGAGTGAATTGAGAACCCAGATCGTTTCACAGTAGACTGCGGACGCTGTAGACTCTGCTCTGCGAGCGGACGCTGTAGACTCTGCTCGTCTCTTACCAACGCGAACGGGTTTATGAGAACCCAGATCGTTTCACACAGACGCGGGAGGGTACCTTTTACGTCAGTATCAGACGTCTAGGGGCGTGACAAATCGTCGGTATATTACGAGTTGGGATGAGAACGTGTTGGAAAAAAAGGAGGGAATCACATTAAGCTCGTCAGACGTTTCAGAGTTTCCTCAATATTAATACGCCAAAAAAGAAAACATAATGATTGTTCACGAGTCCCAAAACACGAGTCGAAGTCGAGTCTGAAGTCTTTTGAACACGAGTCCAAGTCAAGTCTGAAGTCTCTGTGTGTGCGACTTAAGTGCGACTCGAGTCCGAGTCGCAAACTCGAGTCCCCATCTCTGGGAGATACTGTTCTCTTTTTACAGCCTCGTTCAGCCTCTTGAGATCAACACAGATGTAGGCTTTACCTGTGACTTTCAAGACTGGCACTATGGGTGCACACCAGTCGGTAGGCTGTCACCTCTCAATGGCGCTATTCGATCCATCCTCTGGAGCACCTCCTTTACCTTTTAGTTTTATTTGTGCTAATGAGCTGTGTTTGTGTTCTTATGTGTCTGTGTTTTTATTGTACCGGATGTCTGTGCTTAATATATATGTTTTATGTGCTTATGTATCTGTGTTATCTGCTTTTATGTGTTTGTGCTCATGTATCTGTGTTTTGTGCTTGTATGTGTTTATGTGCTTATGTATCTGTGTTAAGTGCTTTTATGTGTTCATGTGCTTATGTATCTGTGCTTATGTGTTTATGTGCTCTTGTATGTTTTCTTTTAATGTCATCAACCTGCCAGGGCCTGCAGATGAAAATTAGCCTGTATGACTAAATCTGTATGGCTAAATCTGGTACATTTACATGTTGGACTCATGTTAATTTGATAATTTGCATTGTCCCTTCTTAAATAAATAAACAAACAAACAAATGGCTGGTACGAGCATTGTCTATAAGCTGTTGTGAGAAGGTGCGGCCGGAGCCGTGTGCCGGCGTCGGGAGCGCGGTGCGCCACGACTCGCATTCACTACACCCACAACTCACCTATAACAGTTTCTCTCCGTACAATCATCCTGGCGTATAGAGAGGTACTCACTACTCGTCCTACTTTTCATCCATTCACAGTTAAAGATGCTGGTCCGGCACATAGACACTCATACATTTACAGACACTCGCATACACGCTCACACACTCACCTGCACGTCTCCCCGCTCCTCAGGGGAAGCGCGCGCCGCTGCAGGGGCGGGCTTTATCGAGCGCAGGCCCGGGTGGGCATAGCCCGGGGTGCCCAGAGGTGTTTGATTTTGTATGTGTATGGTGGGATAAATTATTGTACAAAGCGGTGGTATATTTCCGTGCATTATGTGAAGTATGGAAAGGAGAGAGTAGGTATTGTTTATTATATTGTATATTTGTGGTGTTAAAGGGCAGTTGTGGGCCATTATGTTATTGGTGTTCCCCTCATTAATGGTTTGCCCCAATGGTGTGGCAGGCTGATGTATTTAAGGGAGCTTCATTCAGCTCTCGACGGCTCTGTGTGGAAGTAACTTGGTGCGAGGCTAGGTTCCTGCCATTTGGTTTGCCTTTCTTTGTCCTCAGAATATGAGTGTATTTACATTGGTTTTTGTAAAATAAAAAGCCTGTTTTTGGCACCTGAAGCCCTGCTGCCTCTGTTTCCCACCTCCATCACCTAAGTCCGGCTTGCCCTGATCCCCTTTACGTGGGGAGACCGCTCCGGTCCCTCACAGATTTGTCTTTCACTACATTGTGTGAGGATGTAAACTATAGTTTAAAATAAACTTCACTATAGTGACATAGTGATTTGTGAGTGGTAACAACCTTTTTTTTGAAAGCCGTAATTTTGTTCTTATCTTGAGTAAATATATGTGTCACTCTGCATAATAATAAATATAAAGATTATATATAAAATTGAATATAATGAGAATTATATAGAATTATCTTTATATAAATTAACTAATAAATATCACTTTTATTAAATCTCCTCCAGGGTCCGTGGCTCAGGACTAACAGCGTTCACTGCTTCTGTTACTTTCTGCCATTTAACTTGTTTCATTTTGTTGTTAATGCCAGAGCTTAGGCTTCCACATAATAGGTTTTTTCTTCTATAAATTGCTTCTTAAATACTTCTGCCATTTCTCCTCAAAACTAAACTAAATGCTATCCCTTTATATGCAAACCAGGCAATTAGGGGTGTGTTGGAATCCATTTAGATTATGGGCATGGTCAGAGGGCTCGAACAGACGTACTTGGGGTTTTCTAAATTTGATGACTGTGTATGCATGTTTCCTGTTTTGTGTGTACACAGATTTCTACACCTAAATATACAGTTTGGCCCAAGGAGTCCACATTTAAATTGCTTGTAAACAAAATGAGACATAGAAAAGAACCTTCTAATAGTTAAGAACACAACCAGCTAAGTGTGGCATCTTTTATGCCAACCCAGATTTCAAGAAAGGTCAATTCAAGAAATAAAAATCAATGACTTCCGGGAGCTATTAGTAATTGATAAATGATTGGACCTAACTTACTAAAACACTTTTTTGGGAAAACTGCTGGGGAGATTGCATGGTTGCAGAACAGTGGATTATCCTGCCCGTCTTAGAATGCCAAACTTTGAGGTCCTTTGGGAGAACTTTGTCCAATCCTATTTTTTCGTCTCCAAACCTCTAAATAAATGAAATGTACCTAGAGTACATCCTGTTACAACAAACACCAAATTTCAGCAAATCCACCTTCAACTGATAGCGACAAGCTCACTCTGTAAATGTCATGGGTTTTCCAATCGAGGCCTGTGCAGCATTTCTCCTTGTGTCAACGATGATCAAGTGTTGATGCACTTTTCCTATAGTCTGCCTCTTAGACCCAACACTGTGCACTATATATTAACCACCATTCCTGTGTTATTCTCAGGAATGGAATGTGTAAAATCCTCTGGGGACAAGTGACATTTCCACTTACAGGAATAAAACTATAAACAGTGTTTTTTCTGGTGTTGGTTTTTGTGGGGTCTTTTTTTTACTTGTTAGACTAAAGCCCCTTTCACACATGCACTGCAACCTTAAACTTATTGAGACATTACCCGGAGGAGCTGTATGTGAGAACACAAACGTCCAAATCAGGTAGACCGGAGATTAAACTGATTTTTCCATGCCAGCTCCCTAGTACAAAGTCATGTAATGTCCGATTGAGCCCATGTGTTAATAAAGCAGGTAATTGTCCAGAGAATTCATAGCAACTAGATCGTCTTCTACATACTCTGGTATGGTAGGTGCTGGTAAATGCAAGAAGTACTCCAAACGTTTATGCCATTTCTACCATGCGACTTTGTACTCTTTTCTGCTTACCTGTATGCTTTCCACTCTTTCCAGGATATTGCGGATACATGTAAATACATGTAGTATTGATACCAACGCAACATTCGGATGAGTCATTACATCCACCATATTTGATGTGCTGTAAACAAAACACTTAGATTTCCGCAGCTTACTTTTTGCGTGTATTTACTGTTTGACAGGGACAATCTCCTGTTGTGTGCTACATGTGTGAAAGGGATACTTCAATGGACATTGTCTGGAGTTCATGTGAAAAACGGAGGGAGGATAAGATGCTAATGCATTATTACTTGACTAATGGCTATCTGACCGAGTGATTTGGCCTATTAATAATGGCACTTGAAATTAGAAACACAGTGCCATTGATCATCAATGGAATGCAAATGAAAAGGAAAGTGTATAGAGACTGCGTTTTTTGTATTGAATGTCAGACAATGCAGGAGTTGCTTATGTCTCTGAGAAGTTTGATATTGTTAACAAAGCCTTGTTTTGTTTACCAGCGTGAGCTTGATTTAATTTTTTAAAAATGGGTATTTTAGTTTTTTTCACAGCCCAGAGGGGTAAACAGAGTTCTGACCTTTAGGTTTTTTTTATGAAGCCTGTGCACCGAAAATTATATGAATACAACTCTAAATAGAGTGAAGTACTACCACAATTGTCTGCCCCCTTTCATTTTCTTTTTCTCTTCATCATCATTTACCATTTTAATTTGCTAAGTTTCATTCACCCACTTCATTCTTCCCTTCATTCATCCCTTCATCTCTCAATTATATCCCTCTACATCCTATTATTATTCTTTTACATCCTTATTATTTTTTTATATTGCCTTCATCATGACGCTCTCCACCTTTTTTCTATTTTTTCTTTCACACCTTTTTCTCTCATGTTCTTTTTCCTGAATCCCTGCTGCGTCCCTCTGTGTGTGTGTGTGTTGTTGTTGTTTGGCTCCTTGTTTGCAGGAAACCTCAGGCAGTACACGTCATCAGGAATATATGGCATGTTCATGTGTTGTGAGCTCCCAAAGGGGGTTCACCTTACCAGTCAGTGAATTAATGAGCTCCAATTGTGTGTGTTTGTGCATGTGTGCATGTGTTGGTTGTGACGTGTAGGTTTACACGGATCTCTTCGATAGCTGTGAAGATGTACTGTCCATGTGTGTGGGTGTGTGTACCGAGTGTCATTGTGTGTGTATGTGCATGTGTGTGTAAAGTTGGTTCTGTATGTGCACATTACTGTGAGCTTGAATAACGCTCCTGTGTATTGGTGTGTGTGTATACACCCAGGAGGTGTGCGACTTCATACCATTCAGTTATTCTTGTTACCTAATGGCGGAGTGGACCACAATGAGGTCAACATGCATGATTCATATGCAGTAGAAAAAAATGCTAAATTCAGCATTATGATCATGCTGGTTGAAGACAGCAAAATGAATGGGACCACAGGTGTGGGGACAGTGCATGGTGTGACCTACTTGCTGCATGCAGGGCATGTATAAATCACTGTTTAATATGTTCCAGGTGTGCACTTTGAGACATGGTTCCAGGAGGTGACCGATGTTACAGTGATGGGGGAAGGCTAACAGCATCCAAACTGTTTCAGGGACCCCTCCACACACACATGCACACAAACACACCCTACTATTTGAATTGCAGCGATGGAAAAAGAAACATTAATGTTACGGATCCAGCACACACCGTTTTGCAGCTCCTGGGATAATTACCCCAATTTCAGCTCTGTTGTCTCAACAGTGTTTGGCCACCGTTCCTTCTCAGTTTGGCCTCGGTCCAATTTCTTCTCAAACCCAATTATTGAGTGACGGGTGTCAAATGTTGGCCTTATAAACATGGACCACGTGGAAACATTGGGGGGAAACATTCCTTGAAATAATATATCTAGACTTGGTTGTATTATATTATTATCTCTCTCTCTCGCGCGCGCGCATAATATGCCTCAAACCAAACACCTTTACCAAAAAAGAAAAATAAGAGTGACATTCCAGGGCAAATTAGGTAGTATATTACTTATTTAGAGCTACCTCAATGCGTGTGTGTCTGTGTGTGTGTGTGTGTGTGTGTTTGTGAGAGAGACGGATGTATACATTATCCAGTAGGGTGTAACTTCAGGGGTACAGCGTTGCAAAGATAGCATCATAAACAGCAACCGGTGAGGGTGTTTTAACAGCACACCAATTATTTCCCCGAGTCCCCCTCTCTCTCGTTTGCCAGCGCCAGCCAGAAACAGCAGACGAGGGGGCTAACTGTAGCCGTTAATGATATTGTTTAAAAAAAAGTCTGGATGTGCTTTTTATCTGAAACAGGAGACCTTTTGCGAGTGAATTGACAGCAGTTAGGCTAAAATAGAACTGGAATCTAATATAGCATACAGCTTGCTTGTGTGTGTGTGTGTGTGTGTGTGTGTGTGTGTGTGTGTGTGTGTGTGTGTGTGTGTGTGTGTGTGTGTGTGTGTGCTCTTCTCGGAGCCCGTTGGGAACTAAATCAGAACACTGAATTCGATCAATATATATAATAGTAATAACAGATAAATGTAGATTTGAGTTCACATCAATTCAATATCAAACATATCATCAATATCATCAATCAGGCTTCTATTGTTGCAGTATCCGACTACGCTGTCAGAACAAGTTGTTTTGTGGAACATGAGGTGGCTCCTTAATCATGTCGTTTCCACCCGTTTTTATTATTGGTTGCAAATGCGTACTGTGCCAGTAATTGCATATTTATCTCACAAGCGTGAGATACCAAGCATTTATACCAGACAGGGTCAATTATTTTTGGTTCATCTATACAGCTGATAAGCAAACAAGGCCCTCGACTAGCAGGGAGTTTCTGCCAATTTCTATGTCACGACTTACTAATATCTGATGGAACAATTTCACATACACCCAACATTACTAACAACCTTATTATTTATTTATTACTTATTTAACTTCTTTCAAGTATCCAGTTTGTTGACTTTTTTTTTTTTATTACCTTGTTTTCTTTTTTTTTCTTCAAAACAAACAAATGCTGCTGGAAAGTCTTTGCAAAATGCATACCCATGTGTGTAGCAAAACATTGCAAATGTATTGACTTTTGGAACATAGCACAACCATTAACATCCATTATCTCACTGTATACATTACATTACATTACCATTACTTACTTAGTAATTAGTTACACTAGTATCAGCGATATCTTTGATTTTTTTTACACCTTTCTGCCCCTTGCCCCTCCCCCTCACAGGTGTTTTGCATCTCCCAATTAGTCTGCTGTGTATTTAGGCTGAGTTTTCTGTTTTCCTGCAGTCTCTTCTTGTTACGCCTGGAGCTCCTAGCTGTCAGCCTGTCAGAGCCACGCAGGTCCAGACTTTGTTCTGTTCAAGTATAATACGGTATGTGGTTGGCTGGTCCGTCAATTTTTTGACTGCTTATTTTTAGTTTTCCCACTCCTGCCTCGTTTTGTTAATTCACGTCTTGTGAATTTTGCCTCCGTCTTTTTCATGTGTCTCTGCATTTGGTTCCTATTACATGTTACCAGAGTATTAGATATGTTATAGATAATCTTTAGGGTAGAACATATTGCGTTTTTGTCAGAAAGTTTGCTGTGTGCTGGGTCATAAGTGGTAACTACAAGAAATGTCTTTCAAAACAAACACATAGCCCTCGGTCATAGGAAATAGTTTTCAAGTTATTTCTTTTGCTTGCATTGTGGTTAATGAAAAAGCATCCATTTTGGATGAAGTATTTTATTGGGTTGATGCATTTGCAAGCAAAGTGAAATACTTGTGGGTTGAGTAACCAACTTGTTATTTCAAATTCTATGGTTTCCTGAGGGTTTGTCTAGTGATGCTTGTTCCTTTCAACTCTTCCTTTTAAAAAATAAATTAAAAAAATGTGTATTTATATTTTTTAATCGTAAAAAGTAATCGGTCAAGTTCTTTTGAAACATTAACAATTGAAACATATGAACCACAATGACAGCTACAACACAAGACGGCAGGAGAGCACATTCATCCAAGACCACAGCATCTCGAAACTCTGTAGGAAATCACGGCATGCAGGCCAAAATATGAATAATTACATAATACCCTTAATAATGGCAAGGGTGGAGGCTACCACCCTTGCCATTGGCTACCAGGCAATTAGGGAGTGACTGACTCTGACTGAATATGCAAAAGAAAACACATTTACATTGCGTAGTGCTACTGGGTATCCAAGGACAGGATTTGGCCCAAGCAGTTTCTCAACTGAGCTGTGTGCGTGCGTGTTTAAGTAACATAATGCATTACGTTTTAATAAGTATGGGCTAAATGCAGAAAAAAGAGATTCATGAATTTAATCCCATATGAATTGAATGAATAAAGGTACAGGTTTGGCCTTATGTCAAATAGAGCATTTAACTTTATTGTACTTTGTCCTTCATAATGATTTCCTGTAAAGGTAATCTGGAATGGTATCTTAAATACGATGACACACACGCGACTCAGGGATGAACGTGGCTTTGGGCCCAAGGACTGAAGACAAAAAGGCAGGAGTCAATTTGTTAGACACACACACACGTAAAAATCGTTTTGAAAGGACGTCCCTCCTGGTCCAATCTTACAATCTGTGGTGGCATTCAGGGTTTTGTGGTGTGGATGTTTTGTCAGGGCATTTTGTTCAGAGTGAGGCAGGATATATTAGGGTTGCACAAAACATACTTGTAGTTTCTTGAGCATTCCATTCCATTACTTTGCGTTTTTAACACTTTTTAACACTCTTGAATAGGAGTCATGTTGTGTTTTACTTTTGCATTCATACCTCACCAGACTCCCATGTACGGGAGGATGAGTGGTGACATCTCTCAATGGCAACCCGTGTATCCAGTGTAGCGTGACTTCTTTGGCGCCTAACCCCCAAGCACCAAGAGAAGAGCAGAGGAAAGGCAGAGAGAGAGAAGAAGACTTCCCCTGACAATGCAATGGCATTCAGAGCGAGTCCCCTGGATATTTCGAAGTAATGCAGGGTTTTGATTTAACAAGGACTTGGACTTGATTACTTGGTTATTGTGGGAGTCCCTACCGCTAATGGTCTAATGGCGCATTTCCACTAGCACGGTACGGCGCGGCCGTAAGTGGATCAGGTCCCACAGTGTCAATGGATTCAATGTTAGCGCCTGCTTGAAATTGGTGACTCAATGGCAAACGCCATTTTTCGTGCGTGGCAGAGATACATTTTGTTTTTAAATGTAACGTTTTTGCTGCATAATATTGCTGGCTAAACTAGTTAAGTTGTAGTTCTCTCTCTCTCTCTCTCTCTCTCTCTCGCTCTCTCTCACATACACACAGGCAGAACCCAAGCCCATTAATTTACCTTTACACGCAGAAACACAAAAAACAACATTTCACATGAACACAGGCTGCTCTCCATAGAGGCTCTGTTGGAGCCAAGATCAAGCAGTTCATTGTTGTTCGTTGTACTATCCTCCTAACAGAGAGATTGAATGCAGCATAACTGGCTCCCAGGCCCTGTTAGCTCTTTGAGGGCCTTGTCTCCTCAAAGTATTACCTGGGGGACAAGGAGAAAGGTTTTGTTCATAGTTTGACACCCCGAAACACGCCCCCCACCCCACCCCCAAGCGACAAAGCATTCCAGTCAACACAGACATGGCCAGCCCCTCCGCCAAAAAAAACAACTAAAAACAGGTGACAATGTTGTGTGTTGTAACAACACATGCCCACTTCATCTTAAGATGCCAGCAGTGGCCTGAATACAAATAGTTTCTTTTCTCGGTTGTCTCTGAATGAGGCGTCCTCCAGACTTGTGTTTTTATGTTTTGGTATTTTTCATACAGCCTAACTAGGCTCTGTCCAGCTCCTGGGATGTGCAGTGACATCTCCCAAACACCCTCCCACCCACTCCTGTCTGTCTCTGGTGTACCACAAAGTTTCATAACCCTTCATAACATGACGCGCCACAACAGAGTAGAAGGCAAGAGATGGCGGGAGTAGGAAATACAACAGGAGAGCACAGGAGGATCAGAATAGAATAGAAGAGAGACGAGTTGTTCCTGCTGCTACTCAAGTACTCTGTTGAGTTTCATTCTGAGAGGGTTTTTGCTAAAACGAACAGTACAAAAATAGCCAAACACACATAAACCACTTTGTCTCTTTGTCTGTGCATTGAACTGTACTCACCAGATGATTTAATATTAAGAAAAAACACAAACTAAACCCAATAAAAACACAATGGGATGAGCACTATTCAAAGTATGATATATTTCTTTCTACGTTGCCGTCCAAATCTGGCAATAACAATAGCAATAACAATGCAATAGCCAGGAACAAATAGCCTAAACCCAACCTATCGAAGTGCACCTCCTTAGACACACGCACACACACACCCTGCCCTTTCTCTCAACTCTCCACAGCACTTGTTTATCTCATCACTTCCTAAGGTGTGAGTGTGTGTATGTGTGTGCATGTGTGTTGGTTGGGTTTTGGCTATGGGCCCTCTGGCCATTGCCATGTTGTAGTAGCAGTAGTAGTAGTAGTAGTTGTTGTTGTTGTGGTAGTAGTAGGTTAAAGCAGCCAAGACTGAGACGTTAGGGCACACACAATTCTCATCACATAATTTTCCCCACTTTCTCTTCTGCCATTATGTCATCCTAACACATTATATTGTTTGAACACATTACATCACATGTCCAGGTGCAAAAAAGTGGGCTCTTTGGAGCTGTTAAGAAAATAACAGTACATATAGCAACAGGCTGTAATATCTTCACATAGCCACTAAAAGAACATGATCAAATATACACATTGCAT
>JAOPJH010000124.1:1648716-1664767 GCA_027122575.1 Merluccius polylepis | reverse complement strand
AAATAAATGTAAAAAAAAATTATATATATATATATATATATATATATATATATTCCGTCCTCAAAACTGATATCTCCTTTCGTTTTCCACAACTGCTTAGGCCTACATCCTTTCGGGTTGCGCAACTGCAAGGAGAGAGTAGCGGAAAGTCTTTTCTCTCGACGAGTCTCTCATCACATGAGCGTGTATACAAGAGGGGAAGGTGTTTGAGGAGGCGACGAGAGGGAAACCCATGACTTCCTCGTTTTTCCTCCGTCCCCATTCTTATAAAAGTCAACATGGTGGACCCTGGTGACCGAGAACAGAGGAGGGTTTATATTGTGGAGAAGACAACATTCACAGTCATTCATAGTGCAGCTGAAGACATTATCAAGAGGCTTTTTGTTTCATCTGGCGAATAGGCTACATTCATTGGACTTCAGAGCTGTCTTATTCTTAACTCAAATATTTAAAATAATTAAGATTTAGGAAAACGAAGAAAGATAACAAGCAAACATACAATTATAGGCTAATGGCTAATGATGTCGAAAGTCTCAACAAGAGTGGAAGTCCACGTCTAAGGTGCCTGGACGTGTTTCTAGTTGCTTCTATTGTATTTCTATTTGTGACCGTGGCGGTGGCTGTGACCGTCGGAGGACTCATGGGAATGAAGCTACGACTATATCTACCGTCAACACCTCAGCCGTACACTGACGGGTACAAGGTTAGTTATATTATCTAACATGCCTACAACACCTCGCCCCCCCCCCCCGTATCTCATTTTGTTTTTAATTCGGTTTACTCTATTATGCCAACAGACGCAGCATTTTGCGTACCTGCAAGCGAAAACAAGTAAGTCTACACATTTTCTCAAACTTTTTTCTTATCGCACGGACTTGATGCTTGGTGCCTTTCTTGACGGTAGTAAATCATTTCTAATGAATATTATTAGCCTCTTATTAGGCCTATAGCCTAAAAGTGACGTTTTATTATATAAAATTATATTGTTAAAACAACTCATTATTGTGGGTCTAATCCATAACATCATTTATTTGTTTATTTTTACTTCATTGATATTGATCTATATTGTATTGATTGATCCCCGAGGATCAATAAAGTAGCCTACCAACTAACTAACTAGGCTACTAGGCTAACTCACTAACTAATGAACTATAACTAACCATCATATCGATGTTCCTCTTTGCAGGCAGGTTGGAGAACGGCAACATGCGGTGGTCCCCAGTCGCGCACGGAGCGGGGTCGTCTGTCGGGAGCCTCTTCGTCTTCAACGAGGCGCAGCACTCCATCGCGCCGAAGCGAGACGGCCACTACTTCATCTATGTCGACCTCCAGCTCACCTGCACGCACCTGTGCAACGCGTCCCACTTCACGGTGAGCATCGGCGACCACCTCAATTGCACTGTGGAGCTGCCCCAGAGGAAGGAGTCAACGCCCGTCTCCAAGAGATGCTGGCAGGTCGCCACGATGGTCGCAGAGAAGCGGTTGGTCACTAAGATGATTGTCCCGGAAGGGCTGGACAACTGGACGCTTGACGTGGCGGCTTCCGGACAGGGTTTTTTCCTTGTAGACTAAACGACCCAAGCAAAGACGCCAGTTAAGCATATGTCGTCAGCAACGATTGACGTAGCCTACTTTTTTTTGGTTGGCTAAACTTTATCTAAGAAGTATCCACCTTCGGATGATTGTGGCCATTGTTTGATTTATCCAGAAAGCTGGATGAAATGCATCCATTGTTTAAGCTGTAGGCCTAAACAATGGATGGTAAGTATTGGGACAGTGACCATCAACAAGTTGATAATGTTTTAAGTTCAAGTACATAGTTTGCATCTCTTGCACTTGATGTTAGTTAGTTAATTAAGTATGTAATATATGTATATAGCCTATATTTATTAAGGGACATTTGGGTATTTGCGTATTTATATTTGTCAAATAAATGTTTTTTAAATAACACTACATTAGTGTTGATGTGCAGTGCACTGCAGACCTTCATTGGGTTGTATGACCTGATATTTCTGTTTTTAATTTGGAGGAAGATATTGTCGCGATAAGATTTGCATTATTTATTTAGCTTGACACCTTTTTTCAGCATTTTCAGTGAGGGCATGTGCATTACTGATCTAAGTTTATGATACAATATTTTATATCTATCTGGGACAATCTAAAGCAATGTATGTGTTGCTTTGTCTTATCTGTTCTGAGAGCATTTACGTCCTATGGACAAAGTATACGTTGAGGTTATCAATGTAAGGTATTCCATATTTGGAATGGAAATACATTTGTTCTGTAAAAACAAACAACAAACTTGTGATGTGGCTAACTTGAAATGCAATGCTTGCCAGTCTGAGAAGTTTTGAACATTTCCTGTGATCACACCACATCCTGTTTGTTATGATCAGCATTCAGAGTTGTGTGGTTTAGTTACCAGACAATACAACATTTCTATTTGGTGCACCATACACTGGAGTGAATGACAGCTCAATGTGTTGTTCCATATTGCTTCATCTGGTGAGCATTAAAGGAAGTTGTGACTGTAAACTTGTTTGTGTTTTATTTATATTTTATTAATTATTTAATTATTATTTAGATCAAAGCAGTTCAGTAGTATAACCTATATCACCTAGATATAATAAAATATAAAAATAACACTGTGGAGAAATAAAATTATTACACATTAGAGTGTCATTTTAAGAACAAAATTTGGAGTAAAATTAACTCTATAATGTGTAATCATATTACTCTGAACAGTGTGAACAAACCTCAGTGTTAAATATTTTTACACATTTCATTGTTAATTTTGACACAGAATTGAGTAGAATTAACTCTGAAAAGTTGACACTGGCCATAGAGTAAATTTTACTCTAATGTTATCTTAAATGGAGTTAAATTCAACCCTATAAGAGTTAAATTGACACTTTGTTTTTTACTGTGCAGACAGATATTCACAAGCAAAGCCAGGTAGAGTGAGGCGGACCCAGCATGGCATAGCCGGACGTGACAATACTATGGACAGCCATAGAAAATAAATGTTAGCAAAGTAAATGGAGGTAAAAAAGTATTGTTCATTTAAAAAAGTATCACTAAAAGGATGACTACCACGACAACCACAAATACTACTTCTACCACTACTAATAATAATAATAAAAGCTGCTCTCAGCCTCAAAAAGTGCCGCCAAATTTGGTGTAATTTGGACATGTGGTGTCTGAGGAGAAGGTTTTTCAAGTTTTTCCAAATGATAGTATATTTTTTTAACACATCTATCAATGCTATGCTATGTTATCAAAAGGAGCAATGTCATTTTCGCAGGATCACTTGGGGGCGATGACATAAATGTCCCCAAGCGATTTAGAGTGTATCTGAGCGTTGAGAGTTCAACTTTGACAACTAATTATAGCACCCTCTATGGGCGAATTGGTACCAAATGTTTTGGAGATCTGCTTACCAGGAATACATATGTCGTCGACAAGTTTGAAAAATTTGAGCAATCAGGGGCTAAGCTATAGGTGTTAGATACCATTGAAAATAATATCCGCTAGAATAACAATAGGTATCCACAATTTCACTGTGAATACCTAATTATTTGGATGGTGTGTGGGGTGATGAAATATTCAGTGAGTGGACCATGAGTAGGCGGACATTTCCTGCTTTGAGAATTATAGCCATGTCATAAAAGTGCACATACATTTAAAGTGGTTTTAATTGGATAACTTGTGTTGCACTCAGCAGTTACCATACTTCCTGTACTTCCCAGCCAGAAATGATGCAATGATAATGAAATAAATCCTTTGCGTGTGTGTGTGTGTGTGTGTGTGTGTGTTCATGCATGCCTGCCTGTGTGCCTGTGTGTGTTCATGCATGCCTGTGTGTGTGCGTGTGTGTGTGTGTGTGTGTGTGTGTGGTCCATTAGGCCATATTAGGTCCCAGCTTGATAAATAAATTCAATAACCATAATTATTTTAACATTCAAATTCCCACCTTGCTCAGAAATACACACATATCAGTGTTTCGCGAGAATCAGCATTTCTCTTGAGCATCTGCATTTTTTAGCAATGTGACATGGACATGAATATTCTATTTAACATGAGCCCTTTTTTTTTTTTTTTTCCAATACCCTTTCCTGCAATCTAGAGACTGCATGAAATGGCTTAATGGAAGTTATTGTTGATTATTCAAATTCTACGCATTTAGGGCATTAAGCAGACGCTTTTGTCCAAAGCGACTTACAATAAGTACATTTGTCAGAAGAAAGTGCAACAGTATATCGCTATTGGTACAGTAAGGATTTCACAAGAATAAGTTTCAAGAACGCCCAATTGCTAAGTTAACCCATTGCTAGTATACAACAGAGATTGCAAAATACTAATATAAGTGCCAGTACAAACAAACATACAATAAGTGGTATGGTTTTTTTTAATAGGAGGGGGAGGGGGAAGGGGAGGGTGAACTCTGAACTGGTGGGTCTTGAGTCTCTTGTGGAATCTGGTGATCGACTCTGCAGTCCTCACATCAGCAGGGAGCTTGTTCCACCGTAGCGGCATCAAAACAGAGAAAAGTTGTGACTTAGCTGTGCGAACTTGGTGGTACCTTTTATTTATTAAATGTACTTTTTGACATTGTTGATGCAGTAATGTTTTCTGTTTGCACCAAATAATACATAGTTCTGCTGCCCTTATTCTTGTTTGTTTGCATTAAATATTTATAATGCAAAGTTCAAGCTAAAGTCCATTTATTGTCACGCTCTTAACAATACAGTTTTAGCAACATTACAGAGTTCAATTATTTTTGTCCGAGCTCCAAATGGTACTGATAGTATGGGTATTATAAATAGTAATAATAGGCCTACTGTAGTCAAACTTTACAGCACCAGAGGGAGGGAGTATGTGTTAGATTATTGGTGATTGTTTGAAGTTTCTAAGTATTATTGACTGGATCAGGACAGATTTCCCTCAGTAGTGATTAAATACAATTATTTCAGTAAGGGGGGCCCATTTTCAAGATCTCGCCTCGGTCCCTACAAACCTACGGGCAGGTTTGCCCATGGGTTCTATTACATCTAATATGTTAATTTCTTATTTGCTAGTAGTAGTGATGTGTGGTCGGAAATTTGGCCCCTGGGGAATAAAGTGTACCTTACGAAAGCACCACGGGAGCAGAGAGATGGAACAAGAGTTTATTTAGTCAGTATTGGCGCCTCCAAAGAAAACTGACCTCTAACACTCAAACATTTCAAGTATCATTTTACACCAATTACCCTCATGATGGAATATGTGTGCATGCTCCTGTTCCTCCTTCAATCCTTCTTATCACGCTTCTGTTTACTTCATTCTCATTTCCCTTCTGGTTTCCCTACCTTTCATTTCCCTGTAATCTTATTCTCTTCAATTCCCTTACATAGCATTCCCCTTTTACCTGTCTTGCGTTATTTTATTATTATTTCATCTTACCTTTTAGTTTTTTTTACTTTCTTGTGTGGTGCAGTCTGGAAAGTGTCACAATCTCCTTTTCCTGTGAGTGTACAACTAATCAAATGCTAAGCAACAGCACCCAACCTGCCACCCATGCCACCTCCTCCCACACCACGCCACCATCCTCTTCCAAGACACGGGTGGACGAGTGGCAGTTTATTTCGTTTTTTTGGCCCTGCTAGTGTTAATTATGTAACCCAATTATACCATCACAGGGCTGATGCAGGGAGCCTAAATTAAAAGAGATTGGCTTCATTACAGTCACCCAAGTGCTGTGCAAGACGCATTCGGGAGGCCTATTTAAAGCTACTTCCCCCCGTGGAAAACATTCATTACGTCAGGGGGTGGGGGGGACTTATTTTTTTCTTTTTCGTCTTCTCCTCATTTTACATATTTTTTCTCCATCGGAGGAGAAAGTCATTATATTAGATTGTGTGAACTGTTACCGCATAGACAGCAAATATATTCAGCGTCGCAAATTGAATTTTCGCTCATTTCCATTTGGATGCCAACAGAAGGTTGGATAAACCCATAAGACACAGTCCTACGTGCCGGTCCAGGCCTACGGTCATGTTTACTGCATTCCTGTTGTTGTTTTGGAGCCTAACCCCGGGCAAATTATGACTTACAGCAGTAAGTTCTAGCAGGCATCTGCTTCTGTCCTTGTCTCAAAAAAGAAAATGTATTTTCCCTTCCTTCCTGCCTTGCTTTAAAGTTACGGTCACAATCTCTATATATATCTATATATATAGATGGATAGATATTTGACAGTTGGATTGACAGTTACATTAACAATCCTCTACCTCTGGCACAAAACGAAAACGGAATATTCAACGTTTTTCCGGGGGTGGATTTTCTAAACTGAGCAGCCTTCAGCTTACTCATGCCTGCCAGTCAATTCAAGGGACTGTATTGAAAGTAGGTCAAGATATGCCGAAAGTTCAAATATGGTATAGGACTCGGCTTCTATCCAGTCTGGCTTGTCCATGCGACTACAAGTGCTAGCAATACTAGCTTCCTGCCTGGAAGCAAGGGGTGAATTTGTACACCAATCCGACACAGGCAGAAGACTTATTGCAACTCACATGGAAGTCTTTCTTACTCAGTTATGTGCTACATTTCTTCACTTGTTTTTGTGATTATTTCTTTCCTAACTTACACCATAGTACCTCAATTATGACAGAGACGCCAACATGCAGCTTAAGTGATTAATACATGATGTTTTCCTATGAAGTTGAGCATTGAAGCCCAGACAGCTCGGATTCTCCACCTTGTCAAAGTTCAAGCAATTTCAACTTTGACTCCAATTGACGATGACCCCTCGAAGCACATCCAATCACATTACCGAGTTCCGATGTTCTAAAACCAACAAAATCTAAATGCATGTTTTAGGAGTTAAAAGCCGGAACTCCCCCCTGTTGCCCAGCACTCCCCATTTATACAAACCAGCTACCACATGGACTATCGCATATTGCACTTTAACCAAAGTCCAAGCCTGCGATGGTGCACAGCTGGCTTTATGACTCCTCAAAGCTGCTGATGATGGGTTTTTTTTTCTGCATTTCCGCGGTTTAGAAAAAATGGAATTATACCAACCACCCCGAAACGTCCAAATCGGCCCCCCCTCTGGGACCTCCAAATAAGTGGCTCTGCCTTTGATCAAGCACCCTCCATTCCTGTCTAGACCCACTGCAGAGAAGGAAGAAGAGGAGGAGCTGAATATGAAGGAGGAAGTGAGAAGGGAGAGAGAACACTAGGGGGAAGCGAAGGAGGAGGAGGGAGGGTGGCAGAGATGAGGGAGGGCCGGTCGTCAAATAAGTATTCAGCCTGGTGTAAAGTCAGTCACACGTGCTGCATATCTGGAAATAATAACGAGAGGTAACGTATACGTAACGTATAGTTTATATTTATATATATATATTAACTGCATGTTTGGCTTCTTGTCTCATTGTATGCTGTGTGATGTGTATGGTGCTGAATATGTGCTCCTGCTGTACAATGAACTTCCCCTTGGGGACAATAAAGATTTAGAAATTTTAATTTTGAAATATTAATAACCCCAAAGCAAATATGATCTTCAGCATTGGTCCACCAGCTGCCTCTGGCTCAGTTTGGCATCTTGGATTGTGGCATAAATATGCATTTGTATTTATTTGCATACATTGAACCAAAAACAATGAAGTTCAGGTTTTCAGGGTTTTTTTGCCAACAATGTGGTTTTCGTTTGACACTGGAGATGGCAGATGGAAAACCCCATGCCTAATACCCATTTCTAAGCACACCAAATTACAACCTCTCTTTAAACACATCACATCACTCGTTCCAAGACATTCACTCACAGCAGGAGTCCTTTTTCTTTACACTTTAAAGAATGCATCTCCCTTCTCGTCGTACGTCTCACATCATACACAGTCCACCCTTCTGCCTCATGTTGCTTTTTTTTGCTCAAAATCCTTCCATTATATTAAGTTTTCTTTCTTACTCCCAATCTTCAACCAGCACCACTACCATTACCCGCCCCCCCAGCACCACCCCTGTTATATACACAGCACACACACAAGCACACGTGTGGTGTGAAGCAACACTGCCCCCTAGAGAGCTCTAGAATAGTCGGTTGTGGGGTTAGCAGTACAAGCTCTTAATACTCAGATGTGGGCATCACTTTGGGGATGGTGTTGATCTCCAAATACCGTATGTAAATGTACATTTTGAAAACTTTTAGCAAGGGCCTAGAGTCAGTCTGTGTAAATGTTTTTGGCATGGCTTTTCCTGGATGTGATTATTTTTTCCCCTCATCTGTATATATTGAAATGTGTTAATTGTTTGTCTGTGGAAATGTGATTTGTTTTAATGTCAGGATATTTTCTAAAAGAGATTTTAATCTCCAAAGGCTCTCCTGGTGAAATAAAGGTTGAATAAAACGTAATCAAATCTATTCATTTGAATGGTCGTGTTAAAGTTCCTTCATCAAACATGAGAAAAACAAAAAACACTTTTTTTCTATAATCTATTTGACCCTTCTTTCTTTTACATTTCCACTGAAAGAAACATGCCATGGATATGGATCTTTTTGCAGGCATCTGTATGTGTGTTGGTGTCCTATTGTTCCTGCAGTCACATGTAGGAACATGAAATACGAGGTAGAAGGATGGAAGGTTGAAAGCAGAAAAAGGACCCACTGGCTAAGCTGCTGATGGATGGCTGACCGGCAAGGTTATACACTACTCGGCTCTCTGTCAGCTGAAACAGTGTGCATACGCAACACTCTATTCCTCCTGTTAAATCCGTCTGGCAGAAAACTTGTCCAATCCATTATTATTACAGTTACACATGTAAATGATGAATGTTATCAGATTCTGTCAGATATTGGATCTATGTGTATCTGACTGTGACTACCTGTTGCTTGTGTCAGATATTCTGAATGTAATGAAATTGAATTGCTTTGGTAAGTCATTCTGAATGTAATTGAATTGCTTGTTTTAAAGTTTACTGTTTGCGGCATGGCTGATTGCAACACCCTCAATCTAATTATAGTGTGGGCTTTGCAAAGCCTACACTATTTACAATATGAATATAGTTTCTGCTGAACATCTGATACTTAATGAATTGATACATGATAAGCCATTCACATAAATTAGTTTGTAGCCTATATATATCATGTGTAACCAGTGTGACCTCTGTGACACGATATGATGCATTCAAGTCTCGCTAGAAGACAATAATCTATTTGAACCTGACCTAAATTAATTTCATTCTAAAGTGTTGTTTGTAGTCCGAATTTTTGTAACTGAAAAAACATTAGATGTGAACTTGTAGGTTTGTATTTCTAGTCGCAGAAAAGTAAATCTGTGAATGTGTAAATCGGTTTGTAAATCTGTAACGTCACGTGTCACGTGTAAATTAACAATGTGAGTAAAACAGAGCTATAGTGCTGAGTCGCTGACACTAGTTGGCTAACCAACTATCAAAAAACACGAACATTATTACCAATATAAAAAAATACAAATTAATGACAGTAAACAAAGTTGAACAAGCAATGAAAGAATGGACAACTTAATTAAAACAGATGATAAAGACGAGGGTTATACACAAGCTGCTACGAAAGCGAATGAGAAAGTTTCGGACCAAAAAATAAACGTGAAGAATGTAGATTGGATATACACTACATTGTGCAAGTAGTCTAACGGATAATTAAGTTACACTTTTTCAAAAAGTACAATAACTTAACACATGGAGTTGAGTCGAGATGGTTCGGTAAGAGACATTACTCTTGCTAAATTTAGACAGTGCTTTCACCGGCTGTACATCGCCACCTACTTTTTCAGAACTGGCTGTGTTCAGGTACAGCTGGAACCGAGTGCAGATTCTTCAGAGTTTATTTGCAGATTCTTTTTACGAGATGCGTAATTTGTGCCAAAAGTGTTTGTAGGGAATCGCAAGTTCGGCACTTGGCACAGTTGTAATCAATGAATTGTGTGCGCACTTCAAATCTAAATACGTTTTTTTCAATTACAAACATTCTGACTACACTTACAATTCTTTAGAGTGAAATGAAACTCCATAAACCATGAAGAAGTGAAAAAGTGAGCAGGCTATGTTCCCATTAACATTCAACATTTGTTGTCACTTTGTTTTTCATTAAGATTATGAAAAAGGGAACAAGTGGTTGCCATGGCCACTTTGATCTGTTGCTCACCTCGGGTCTGTGATGCAATTTTTTTTGGCATGCATTTCTGTACACCAGCTAGTGCAGCGGGATCTGCAAAGTGCTAACCACATCCACAGCAGCCCAATTAATTCAGAAGTAATCCCTAGTAAAACATGGAGTAGAGGGAGACAAGTTGTCAACTGCACCAGCAGTCTCAACATCAGCAGGTTATTCAACCATCTATTGATAAAATAATTATATTACTAAGTTGAAGAAAACTAAATACCTTCAAAGCGCTGTTCATGCCTCAGTGGAAACTTTCAAATGGCCTTTAGAGTGACTAAATATTTAAATCAGCACTCTTAAATGGCTCGCCCATCCAGCACCTAAATTGCATCTCTCTGTGATTATCGAAGTGAGTGTTCATTACTTACTGCAGAACACAACTGCAGTCTGAACAGTGTGCATCTGGAGTAACTATTGGATAAATATGCATAATTTAGTCGTTAAAGTTGCTTTTTTTATGAAGGCCTATTTATGCTTCCTTGCGCACTTTGAAACATAGCACACATTTTTTCTTTATCGATGAACATGAAATGCTTAATTAAATGTTAGAATAAAATATAATGTTCAAAACAGTATATATTTTGTATATGTAAAATTATTTTATATTAGATTATTATGATACTAAACATAATTTTTAGCAATTTCTGATGCAAAAATAGAATATTTCTGCAACAGTGAAGCGAAATCACAAACATCAGCATTTCCATTACCACCGCATAAGAATTACCATTTAACATCCACCTCCCTTGGCGTGGGGCATTACCACCTACTTTAAGCAGAACTGCTAAGTCATTGGTATTCAGTATTCAGGGTTGGATGAGACACACACGGGACTACAGGCAGCTCACACCTCTGCTCTGTGGTTTCTCACCCTAGCCATGGACATTACCACACGCCCCTATTAGCATAATAATCACCATAACCTGCTACAGTAAAAAAGGCATACCCGAATCCACTCTGCTGCCTATTCACTGCCTGCACACTTGGGAAAAGTTGTTTGTTAGTGAGTTTACTTTTTGTTTTATTATGCAACAACACAATGTACAACCAACTCTCCATATTTTTTGCTTAGTAAATACTAAACAATTGATAAACAATTGATTGAAACCATGAACATGCAAGTTGCAAAGTGGAGTTACGCCTTGTTTCCTTAAGGTTCCACTGAAGAAAACTAATTTGCGCGAGTGGATGAAGCTTCCAGAAGGGGATTTTAATAAGTGTATTTCTACAGTGGCTAGTCTACACGGTGTTGATTTGAAATCTTTACAGACAGTTTTTTACAGTTTACTACTGCTGGCCGGGTTTGTGTTCACCAATTTCGCACTTACAGATCCTCACGTCCATCAATATGATTGGTCGAAATGTGAAACGAAGGAAAGTGAAACACCCCGGCCTCCAGATTTGATCTTGTCTTAGATATTAATCTAAAGTCTGATTTGTGCAGTTTGCAATACATTTGCTTGCTCACCTGTGTTTGCTTGTAAATAGTGATAATATTGACTTACAGGAAGTCAGATGTTGTCAACTTCCTGGAAGCTCTCTTGGTAGACCATGCAGACATGAAGAATACAGGGAACATTTTACTTAGTAGTGGAATGCCTACGAAACTTTGGTACCAATAAAGTAATCTAGCCTCGCAAGACAATCGCGAGAGAGATCAGTCTGGCCCCAAACCCATTGAAAGCCTCTGCCAAAAACATTCCAAAGATAGGACCAATCAGCACTATGGGGAGGGAGTTTCAGTTCATGATGGACAAGAAGTACAGCAGTAGGCACAATTTCAAAACAATGGTGGTGATATGTAGCCTGGTTGGCACGACTTTCCAATGTTGATACTCAGCATTGGGTCTGGCCAAGACGTTAAGAGAATCCATTTCTCAAAGCGCATCCTTCAAACCTGGTTTACCCGCCCCCCTCAAATGCCTCAGTCTGCTATTGGTCGAAGCCAGAATAGGCGGTGTCGAAGCTTAAACCAATCACACCGCTCTTTCCTCTGACGTATGTGATGCGACGAAAACTGAACACTGACGCGAGAGAATGAAAACAAACATGGAGGAATGGCAACGAACGACTTTTGCAGGACATGTAAAGTTAACATGCGAGTGGCGGGGGTGCATTCGCATTGTAGTACGTTGTTTGATAGAAGGACAAAGCCGCAGTCGATAGCGGAACGACTCCATAACATTGGCCTCACTGTCTCGCAGGACAGCGGACAGTCAGACAGAATGTGTCCGAGATGTGTTTCTACTCTCACGCGGCTCGAACGGGACCTGCCCGTTTTTCGAGAATGGCAGAGTGAGTTTACTGGAGCCACCGGAGCCACTTCTGAAGCCCCCACAGAAAAAAGACCACGAGAGCCAACACCGTCAAAAACGCCACGCAGAATAGAAAAAGGACGTCCAAGCTCGGCTAGTCCTGGAGTTCCTGTTAGCTCCTCTCGGAAGAGCATCACTCGGGTGAGCTGTCCTTAATCTGATACATGAGCTGTGAGTAAAATGTAAAAACACACATTAGCCTAGTCTGTTTATCACGGCACTTGTATGACATGTTATCTGTGATGTTTGATATATTATGCTACCGAAGATGACAGAAGTGTGGTTGATTATGATCGAGGGCAGGCTACCCTTTTAGTTTATTAGCCACTGTGGCTAGGGGATAGTAGTAGCCATTGAGCCTTTGTACTGTCCAGTTTTGTCATCAAACACAACCGAGCTTTTTCTTGAACTTGACATCCAACTGTTGATGCATAATGGGTGAATAACAGAATATAGTGTACTCTGATATGACATACCATAGGAAAAGTTACCTGCCAAAGTGTATAGTGACAACTATTACTGTATTATTAGCCACAGCCAGCTACCATACTTGGCCTACACAGACTGACAAAGTAGGTTCATCAGCTACTACAGAAACAACCTTCACAGTTCAATAGGGATAGCTTAATTGCTTTCTACTCAAAATGTAATCAAAATGTACTCAAAATGCTTCTGATAATCATTAGAAATTATCTATGTGTTACAGGTCATTACCACATACCCGTCAAAAACTCTGGCAACTACCGTGGACCCTGACAATGCTTCAATTGTCAGTCTCCTCCAGCAAAAGAAATGGAAAGCGGCCGCTAAGAACATTTTGAAGCACAAGGAGCTGTCAGAAGAGGTGAAAAGTGGCATAACACGTGCAATCAATGAGGAATGTGTGACTGTATGCAGCAGAAAGCAGGACTTCATCCTCTTCAAGTCCTCCCCAGAAGATCTGCGTGACTTCTCTTTTCAGAAGCTGGAGGCTGAACTCAAACGCCTTCCTGTTTACTATTCTCAACACGGTCACAAAAGAATCAACTCTCACCACTTGTACAGCAGCTGCCATAGCACTTAGAGGAAGACAACCCCAACTGTCTGCTTTTGCTCATTATATCAACTGCATTCTACAGTACGGGGGGGCCAAAAAATCAGTATTCAATCGGCTCTCCAAAATGTCTCTGTCCACAACTCACCAGAGTGCAATGGTCAAGCAAAGGGAATTGGCTGACACATTTGATACTGGTGTAAGGCACCTGAAGGGATTGCACGAGAGAGCCATGACTGCTGTGGAGGTGGAGGAGGGGGGAGACGAACTCTTTGAAGTTTTCAGGAGCATGAAGGATCTTTGCTTGTCAGGTGAGAAACTCAAAAAGCAAAAATGTGCATGCTGTTGGGCTTTGTGTTTGATTTCAAGATTGTGTTTTAATGTGTTTTATTCTTTCAATGTGTTCTCTAACAGAGGAGGTGGTCCAATTTAATGGTGTCCAACAAATGCCAACAGACCCTTGTGATGTGGTGATGCCCTTAGAAGTGCCTCATCCCCCGCCAACATACACAATTGTCATGGACAACCTAGACTTCTATGTCTCGGCTCGTCATCCATCTAGCCAACACGGCAACAAAAGCATCCACTGGACACACCACATAGCAGTTCAAGACCGTATACCAATCCATCATCTACCGACTGCAAAGCCAACAAAGGACCTCACAATTTATGACGTTGGATCATCGCTACCTGAAGAGGACACACAACACTTTTTGCGCAGGGAGTTTATAGTGTTAGGCAGCCGAATGATGTGTCAGCACCTCTCTGCATTTAGCACCTTGTCAGATGTTGTGGTGCGCCACATGCCGCATCAATACTCGAAGGAGATGGCACAACAATCCACTGATGTGAGTATTTTTCCTGACATTGAACATATTTTAAATTTCTCTCCCTTGTTTTTTGCTACACATTGATTCTGTATAACTGACATACCCTTTTGTGTCCCTGCAGTTCCCGTTAGGCCTCCTGTTCAAGGACGAGACCAAAAGGGCAGAGCTGACGGAGATACTGAGACACATTCAGGCTCAGTAAGTCTTATACATAACAGCACCACCATGATCTTCCCAGTTATGAGAAATCCTAATGACTGCTACACACTGACTTGAGTCACCATATAATTTCTCCTGTCATCCCTGAAGGTACGTACCGAAGGGTCCTGATGGTTACGCAGACATTGTCATTGGGGGTGACCGGCTCACAGAAGCAAACTGCCGCAACATACAGTGGACCTTTGCTGATGCAGATACGGAACAGGAACGAATGGAAGGGCTGATCTTCCAATTTGAAGACTGGCATGCCATCAGACTCCTCTTTGAAGTGAGTAGCCAATTTCTACAATTTTAATCACAATGCCTATGCACACGAAAGCATATTGAAAGAAAACAATGCAGTGGCATTGACTGTGATCCCCCTCCCCTATGTAATATTCTTTATCTGCTTAGATCCATCACAAGATATTCTTCAAAGACTCTGCAAAGGACCATGGCACACTGTTTGCAAACATGACCAAGTTGAGGTATACTGTGTGTGTGTGTGTGTGTGTGTGTGTGTGTATACTGCATTTTTCTGAGATTAAACAACATGACATAGCCCTTTTCAATCATATTCTTTTATTTAATTTTTGTACCTTTTTTTTTTTAAATCTTGGCTAAAATTATGTCAAAATGTTTTTTTCTTGCCTGTGAATATAACTGTTAAAATGCTTCCCACAGTGCCTGGTGATGTTCCAAATCCAGTCAACATGGATATGTCTGGACTCTTGATGGATTGTTCTTAATAATGGGAGGGAAACATCCACCGTGAGGTTGTTTTGTACATTTATCTTCATGGTATGAATGTAGTTTTTCTTGGCGTGCGTGACCGAGAGGCGTGCGTGACTGAGGGCACGCGCACGTGCGAATGTGTAGAAGAACGGAATGTGTGCGAGAGTGCCAGTGCCTCCCAAGATCTGATGTGAGGAAACTGTAAAGCAATTTAATTGCACATATTTGTCAGGCATATTTGTAATAGCATTTATGTGTACCCTAGATGCAGTACTGCAAAGCGCGGCCCACGTGCAGACTACAACGCATACAGGGACTTTGTCATTAAGGACACAACCGCACTCTTCTTGGCTGCAGCAATGGAGGTCTATGTATTACGGGATCCAAAAGGTAACTGAACACTTCACCTCTGTAATGTTTGGGCCACTGAGGGCACCATCCCTTTCACTTAAGGTCACACATCCCAAACTGTAAAATCAGTTTGTATATTTCATTTCATTTCATTTTGATTTATTTCATTCATGGTTCTCACATAGTTGCACATATACATAGTGTACACATTTTCACCATGAATGAAAAGGAGCAGGATGAAGAAAAACTTATAATACCTGCCCCTCTCTGTTGTTACAAATTTAAATGGCTTACTTCAACACCAATATTATTCTCTGTTTCAAAATATTAAAGATAACTAGAAAATTCCCTCGGGGGAAATTTTGAAAGTGCCACGGGGGCGACTGCCCGAGTGTGTACATTATGTAATATG
>JAOPJH010000124.1:1636382-1646522 GCA_027122575.1 Merluccius polylepis | reverse complement strand
GACGTTTTAGCCTTGCTTCCAACAGGATTTCTGTCGCTTTACATACGTCATCTGGTATAATTGATACGATTGGCTAACAGCTACGAACAGACGCTTATGATAGACATTCGTAGCGCCCAATAAACGGCTCTGGACGATCGGGAATCACGCCTCCTGTACAGGAAAATGAATAGGTGGTCGCCAGACTACATCTCATTTGTGATTTAGTCTGGTGTTAGCCAGGCTAATTCTGTGTTGTTATTTAGTCGACATGTTCATCCAAAGCAACTTACAGCAACTTTTTACATACACTTCATTAGTGAGCAGGTAGAGGTTTACAGGTACACTGTGGACATTGGGCTTCGAACCCAGAACCTTTTAGCCTCTACCTTAACCACCAGACTATCCTAAACTCCATATTCTATAATATGGAGACCAAGAAAATGTCAGCATTCCTTATGCTGGCGTTGACGTTGCTTTAGAATGTTGCAACCCCTGCCCTTGAGGTCGATCCCTGGCAGCTAAACAGTAGTTAGCCGTGGGACAATCCGACACAGTGCCCGGACCCTGCTGTTCTCTGGCCCTTGGTCCATTGCCAAACGGGGCAATCATTGACGTTGATTGGTGTGACGAAAGTGATAAGGAGTCGTTCATGCAGGGGAAACTATATATGGGGATTTATTATGACTTTTTAGTTTTGATGACTAAGAGAAGAAAAGGGAAAGTAAGGAAGGAAGGTTAAAAACGTAAAAAAGAAAAATAAACATAGAAAGATTTGAAGATTAGAAATTCCAAAATATTCTAGAATTAGGGATATAATACCATAACAAATAGTGGTTCCCAACCTTGGGGTCGCAGGAGATTGTTGACATAAGCTGCAGCTAGCTCGGGGTGATCAGAGTCAGGCTGCGGGAGGTTAAATCAAACTGGACTGTTCTCACTGTATATAATTTGTGAAATGTCTATTTTCTTGTGGAAAAGTTATAGTTGGGGTCGCAAACATTTTTTGCTTTTGAGCTAGAAATGGGGTCACGGGCCAAAGAAGGTTGACTGTGTGAGACCAGTGAGAAACAAACGTGTATAAGAGCAGCAGGTGCACCACCCCAAAACACCAACCGCTGATAGAGTCTTGGAGATTAATGGCTGTGGCCGGTGATCCTCATCCAGGGCTCGTAAGAGGCTTGTTAAACACCTTACACAGAGTTGACCCCCTGTACTACCTGCAACACTCGGACTTGGTCCGCTATAGCTTGCACAGGGCTGACATCTGGGAGCACTGGCCCAGAGGACATAGCCTACAAAGTCACCCATTGTTATTGTTTTTTTGTTCTCATTTTGAACCAAGTAAATTTTTTTATCGGTTTTTTTTTTTACATCAATTCCACCATAGAGGCTGTACTTCTCTTGAATGATTTTCATCTCCATTCCATACCAATGGCGATCTGCTCTGAGGCTATCTTTGGGAGGATTATTTCTTTCATTTCTTTGAAGTAAATCAAACAAATAAATACAGAAAAACTTGAATGCTATAAGCATTGTGGGATCTGGAACTCAAGAATGTCGCTGGCAAAGTTGGTGCTTATCAACTCAGATCAGATGGGACTCCAACCACTCTAGATTCCAAGAGTGTTCATTAAATGCAAAAGGGTCAGGGTGTGTGTGTGCGTGCATGTCCGTGTGTGTGTGCATGTGTGTGTGCATGTGCAGAAACGGTAATGCAGGTTCCACACAGTGATGGATCTTAATGAGTTTGGACGATAGCACAACCGAATAATGTTCCTGTCATCTCTATACGATTGCCATTGGATTTGATTCAAATTCCGGCCATGCCATGCCATTACAGAGCACCATAGCCAAGGGCTATGGAGCTCATAATATTTCCATCTGTGTGGAGCTAACACAGCTCAGTCACATCGTGAGCCATGACTTTAAATCAGCATGTTGTTTTTTTTCTATTTCAGTTTTGCTATCTACAAAAAGGAATGAATGGGTTAGGGTTGAGTTGACATATTTTCAAGTATCTTCTTCCAAGTTCTGTTCAGATTTGATTCCTCTATCCATGAAAGAGAATAACATGGCACTGAAGTCAAGAGTCAAAACTACACACAATTAAATTGTTACAAGTTACAAGTCATTAAAGTCATAAAAACATGAAGAACGACGAGTGAACTTGGTTGTTTCTTGGAACTCATTAAGATGATATACAAACTACAAAAAAACAACTAAAAATGGTTAATAAAGTCTTTAACGTACATGCTGCTTGAGAATAGAGCCTTGTGTTTGTGCATGAAGCATCCCTGCATCTGTAACTGCATAGTAATATATGCCAGTAATATATTCACAAAAGTCATCTCATAAACACATTAGTCAATATGGTTGATATAGATATAAACAGAGATATAGTTACAGCTCTGTGTCTAGAAGTCGTTATTACTGAGCCTTGGGACATAGAGAAGAGTTAGGAGGTAGGAGACTGGAGCATGTTTGGACCAGGTGATAACTGGATAGGTTGTCTATGTTAAAGCTACTGTAGGTAAGATTCAGAGTTGCAAAGAGATTTTGATTTTGAAAATACACAACCCAAAAAACGTCCCCACCTTCTCTGCTCCATCCCTCCCTTCGTTTTTCCACCATTGAGAAGTGGTTCATCCATGCACCTGTGATTGACAAGCAAGATGGATTCCCTGAAGCAATCAGTGAAGAGATGCCCTGATTGGTCAGAAATCAGCCATGAGCGGTATACAATCGAAATTGCGACATACAGTCATACAGCGCAATCAACTTGAAACAGATATTCTCTGAGAGCATTTCACTCACTAATAGCTTATGGCTTTGGCATTTCTAACAAATTACACTCAATAGCTCTTAAATCTTACCTGCAGCACCTTTAATATAAATAAATGATTGAACATGACTGCCAAAGTATGGATTGAAATCACCCAGTGTTATGTAACCTTTAATAACCATTCATGTTGCTTTAGCTTTCTAGAAACTGAATATATAATACGCAAGTTAGTCATGAGCGAACATGTCTTTGCTTTTGTGTGTAATAGCTGCTCTCACTAGCTCTTTGTTTTGCAAGAAAGAGGCTCAGAGAGTGTCTGTAATGAAGCCCTTTACTTCATAAAAGCCTCAATGGAACATGCATTATGGGACATGAAGGCATGGGACGCATTGACTGTGACAACAAAAGTGACACATTTGAAGTCTGGTGAGAATCTTTTTTATATTTTCAGTTAAAGGGCCCCTATTTTACCACCGGGTGTCATGTTGATGATCCATGACGAGACATTTCAAAATCTATCCCTTTGTGACATCACAATATGGGAGTGTCCAACTGGTAGGCTGGAGCTGATTGATTGGAGTCCATTATACATCTGGACAGACCAACTTGTGACATCACGAGTGGACACTCCCACGCTCAGTGGTGAAATACTCTTGCCCTCTTGTGTCACACTCACCAAGAGTGGCAATTTTTTTGTGTCATGCCATATTTCACTGAACGTTAACCAGTCAAAGTTCCTGACTGGTTTTAGGCAAAGGCAGGGAATGATGGAGAGAACTCTACAGATAAATGTTACAATGAGTCTGAGATTCTGTTTGAGTGGATAGCTTTGCCTTGAAGCCATTCACAGCTTGAGAGAAATATATCTACTTTTGGGAATGTGGAAATATATCAGAATATTCCTGTGGAAGTTTCCCAAAATATATGCACACTTAGTGGTTGGTCTTGAAGCCGGGTCAGATGAGACAGTGTTCAGTGTTGGTGTGAACGGTAGTTTAAGAACGTCTCCAGTAATCTCAAGCAGTCTTCAAGGTTCGACATGTCTAATATTAGCATAGCTTAAAGAACCGCTACCCTTAAAATTGTGTTTTTCCTTTTGGAAGCTTACCTGTGTTGTTTTTTTTGTGTGCGCTGCACTTCTCAAAAGCATTGATTTAGTATTCTAGCAGCAAATATGCTCCTTTGCATTACTGTGATTTGACGCTGCTCCACGTTCTGGCGCTGCCAGTGCCCTGATGTCACAAGGACATATGCAATTACGCTAAACGGTAGCTAACTATCAGAAAGTTTACTTCTTGTGCTGCTAAGCTCAGAAAAATGGCAAAAGCAACAGACTACACTTCAGTTTTAGGAAGCAAACCCATGAAAATTTTAATTTCCCAAAAATCTGTATTATGATACTCCGTTTCTGGGTCACACATTCAGCCCATTGTAAGCCTTTTGGTAGCAGATAAACAGGTGATTTTACCAACTTCCTGGGGTCGCAATAGGCTTTTGAAGATATACTGATGATCCGCATGCATGTCCTTATCTTGGGTGGCAGGGGTAATTTGTTTTCCGAGGTGAAATAGACGTTTACATCTACAAAACATCCGCATTTGTCAATGTTTTGGTAAATGCTGCTCTCTTCACTGTTACCAGGAACCAATGACTTTGTTTTCAAAGATTGAATTGATGTGCCTGCTCATGTCACCAATATATACCGTGTCTGTACTGAACAATTTACTCCAGATTGTTTTGACAATTGTATGCCGAAGTCTATGGGTTTCACGGGAACATTAACTAGCTTCTAGGGGTGTGCTACATTAGCATATTCATCCTGGCAAGATGAAGGCAAATATGTGGTTATACATAAGCCATTTTAAGACCCGTAGGGCTATTTTAGAGGTTAAAAAATATACTTGACAAGTATATCAATTGAACAGAGGATTTCAACCGTACCAAGAGCTTAAAAACTAGACTGTCTCCCTCAGCCAATCAGCGTCTAGTGCTGACTGACAGCTGTCAAACTTGGTAAACACACGCACTACAGAATCCTTAAATAGAATCCGGATGTGTCATGTTACTATAGAAACAGTTTCGGAACTCATCTTGTAGATTTGATGTGAAGTGTGGTCTCTATTCAATTTTTTAAGTCATGTCTTGTTTCGTCTTTTTGGTCTGAACCGGCCTTCATAGTTTATCAGCACTTAATAAAAATGAGCAAACCAATTTAAATGTTCTAAAGAGCAAAAAGTTCAGTGCCATTGTAGGGAAATTGTTAATAATCAAATGTTTTTTCTCTCTTGTAGCCTTGTATTCATCATGAGCCACATTGCAAGAATGTACTAATTGGTCTTGCTTCCATCAGGACAGCCATTTGAGTTGTGGAAGTCGATATTATTTTAAACCAAGCCTATAAGGGATCTCCCTTAAAATTGAAGTCAGATAAAGAAAACAAAGATTTGGCTGCCGTGGTGGCAATGTAAATCTATACGGGGCAACAATGTTGTTTCACCCTTTTTGAAACTTTTAACATTCATATTTTAGGAAGTAGTATATTTCAGTTGGAGATCCAAATTCCGAGCTCAATAGATAGACACAATTTTTTTTATAAATAAAAGGAAAGCGAAATAATAAAGTTACCCAAGCATCTATGATTCAATAGAGTTCGAGGTCATGCATATTTAACTATATTGCTTTGGTCTGAGGTGGTCGAGATTGCCAACCCTGGATATATAAGAGCTAGGCTAACGTCTTCTTAAGCACATGGGAATAGGGTTCCACGGAAATAAGGTTCTACATGTAGTTAATAACAAGCAAACAACATGTCTGACTGTAACTGGTTGCACCATGTTCTGCCTTTACTTTTTCTCTCTGTGATAGTTCTCCACTAGGCTTCGACACCCACTTTCTGACCTCCCTGTTATTTCAACATGAGAGGATCCTTAAGAAACATAAAACAAGGAAAGAACAAGAAAAATCAATGTGCTTCAACCCTTGCACCTCTTATTTTTGTGGCAGTTTTGTAGCAGTCGAATGGGCTGTCAATACAAGCGTTTTAAATGTCCTTGGTCACATTGTGACGTGGCCTTTACGTGGGGGGTGGGGGGGCAAGTTGATTTTGACACAGACGCAGCTGTTCTGGAAATTAATTGATTATGTGAATCACATTTGGTGGTGAACAGTTAAGTCATTTATATCCATCCTACTCAGCAAGGGTTGCTGTTAGCCATTTGTTGTAGGCACTTCAGACACAGATGGGGTGAAGTTTATTCACACATCAACCCGACCAATCGGAGGCAGGCATTCACTCACAACATGGACCAAGATGTCAACATCAACCATCCATGTGAATGTTTCCAACATGACATTTACTCTCATCTACCTGACCTGCTGTTTCAGCAGAAACCGTTATTTGGCATGAGAGAATAAACCAGTGAACTTTACGATAACAAAGGTTAGGCTGAAGTGTGTGTTTTTTAAATGAAGATGATGGTGTGCCTGTACGTGTGTGTGTGAGTCTGAGTGTATGAATAATTCTATTCAAATGTTATTTTAAGAGAACAAGGGGGAGAGAGAGAGAGTGCGAGAGTCAAAATGAGACTGTATCCATAGTCTACCCTTACATGGAGAATTGTATGAGTTTCCTGTCTCCTCATGCCTCCTCAAATATACATTATGATTTTGACTTTATACTATATGCATTTTAAACCAGACTTGGCTCCTTATGCGTGTAGGTTTGCACTGCAAGGTCGCAATATAACTGAAGCTCTTGTGGAATAAATAAATAAATGTATATGCAATGTATAGGAATTATGAATGTATATTAAGAAAAGTATTCCTTCGTTAGAACTAAACACAACAGGTATTTTAATAATAATTTAATAAATAATATGCAAGCCAGGGGCTAATATCCTTCCATCAGTGACTCACATGACAGTGATGAAGCACAAAGCCCAGTTGGACTAATGCCCTCAGTCTGGGGAGGAGAGGAACTCTCATCCAGTCTTTGAACTATATTGCTTGGCAGAAGAATGATGATTTGTTTTCAATAAACTATCATATTTTATGTTGCTGTGTGTTTATTTTGTGACATCTTACTAAGTAGTCTATAGTAACTGTTTTAGTAACCATTTTATGAAAGCAATAAGCCACTTGAGGTTGTGATTTACAGTGAACTAGCTGTTCTAAAATCCCCATAAATCACAGCCTCAAGTGGCTTATTGCTTAAATATATAACAAGGATTTCACATCGATGGATAATTCAGAAAGTCTGCTTAGCCTAAACTGCATGTGGAGATGGGATGGGGCACATGGAGAAAATAACCACTCCACACACAAACACACACAGATATACACACAGAGCACCCACACCCCACCCTCTCCCTAGTGAGGATTCAAACCCAGATCTGAGGCTCTGCAGGGATCAAACCATGGCCCTGTACTACACCACTCTCCCACCCTACTTCTGAGAAGAAACTACCCATGACAGAGGATAAAAATACACCAGAGAAACAAGAGTATGCGTTGGTTGTAACATAAATCGGTGCCATTTCAAAAAAACAGTGTGTAGAGACAGATGCAGGAACTATAGAGCACAACATCCTTGTTCAGAATATTTGTTTTTATGATTTGTGTACATCATCGAAGGGAAGGGAAAACTGGAGAGATTTGACACAAAATCTGGAGAAGACAAGCGGACAGGATAAAGAAGCCTTCTAAATAGACACAACTCCAACTGTGAAGACAAAGCCCCCGTCTGTAATGCAGACAGACAGACAGACAGTGGCAGCAACGGTGTGTCTTATTCCAACAACAATGTAATTTTTCAGCCCACATGTACTTCGTGAGCAAATTATAGATCTATTGAGTGTGTGATTGGACACATACTGGAGACATGCTGTTAAACACACAGATACACACACACACACACACACACACACACACACACACAAACAAACAAACAAAAACACACACACAAACGCAAACAGAGACATAGGCACACACACTTTACACATGATCAACAGTGTCACAGTGGCTTCTTTAATCCTGCTTCTACGTACACATACTGGGTTGGAGTTAATGATTATGAACAAACACACTTTACACATGATCAACAGTGTCACAGTGTCTTCATAATCCTGTTTCTGACAGACAGCGGAAAATAACAGAAGAAGTATGGGGATGAACACAAACACACACACATTAATGTGCGCATGTACACTGTGTCCCAAATTATCCGCTTGGCCCGGGCCCTCTCCATGAGTTAGTGACATTGTATTTTCTCTATTTTGAGTAAAAGTCAAGTATCAGTGAGGGAACATTTAAGTCAATCTATAAATGATCAACTTCAATGGCATGTTTAATAGGTTTAATACATTTTCTTCCTTGTATTACAAAATTAAAAAATGTAAATGAAACACACATAGGGAAAACGTTTTTTGAGGGAAAATGAAGTGGAAAGTTATGCCATCAGTGGTTCAATCCATCAATGTCCTTGAGAATGTTGGGAAACCTTTATGTAAAACCGACTGTAGTCATGATTCAGAACGTTTTAGACGAGGTACACGCAGCAAGGAGGTGGGGGGTACACATGATGTCATTTTAGCATTTGTACAGAAAACTCAGATGAGTCATATTTTAACACTATGCCTGTAGGGACTATAAAATTGATTTGCGGTCAGTTGCCATGGTATTCAGAGTGGTTTGACTGGTTTTAACCATTGTTTTTTGGAGCAAATTAATGAGTAGGAGTCATCCTGGTGTTGTTATTTCCCAGAGGTGAATATATTTTGACATTAGGAACCGTATAATTAAGGGTGATTATTCTAGCAGTTAATGCTATAATTACACTTGAATGAACAGAAATGCTGTATTTTCATTGGTGGTCATTATTGTGGATTAAAGTTTGACCATATCATTGCTATAATTCCCTGTCTTTTGCTTTGGTTCATGTGCAATGTACATTTTTAAGTGTTTATTTTACATTTAAAATGTTATCAGGCACTTTTATACCAAGCTAACCAACGAACCATCTAAGTGAGGCTGAGAACAAACAAAGCATATCATCAATATTACATATTAATATCAAAGTGTTGCATTACCAAGTTTTCCCCAAAATAAACACAGACAAGTGTAGGACTGCTGTAGGAGCGAGAAGCACTCATGAGTCAATGGTACTAAACTAAACATCTCAACGAATGTATGATAACGTACCACAATATTGGCACAACAAACTAAATAAAAAGGTCACTCCAAAAATAGTTGGGGCTTCAGGTGCTTCAGGTTGACATTCTGTTTTTCATCCCACTGTACATGTTGCTACATTTGTACCTATCAACCATAGATCTAGAGACTAACCTGTTGAGCATAGCTGTCAACATTGGGATTTAAAAATAAGGGACATTGCTGCCTAAATTACTATATTTGTTTCAAATGTGACCTATTGACATCCCCAAAACTACATTTGACAAATTGGACTAACTAATTTCAATATTTATTTGGCAGAGAAAGCGGAATCAGACTAAAAGTGTTACAGTTATCTAAGGCAAAGGGAGGGCTCAAACTACCTAATCTGAGATACTACTTTTGGGCTGCGCAACTAAAACCGCTAATAATATGGATTCAGGACTTCATATACACGCTGGCTCAATATTGAAAAGAGTTTATGTGAAAGACCTTTACAGGCCTTGCCATTCTTAAATGTCCATCCAAGTAAAACAAATATGGGTGATTGGACCGAAATCACATAAAAAATATGGAATAAAATCTACATTTGGGCTGCCTAAAAAAATTTCAGCACTTACAAACATTGGATATATGAATGATTTTGTGCCCTCTAAATCAGATACAGGCTTCAGGAAATGGTCAAAGTATGGACTCACCAATTTACATCAACTCCACAATGCTGGCAATTTTAAATAATTTTCACAGCTATCGGAGGAATTCAAGCTACCAAGCACAGATTTCTTCAGATACTTACAGTTAAGGGATTTGTTATCAAAACACAAAGATTGGGACAAAGTTGCTAAACCAACGCTAATTGAAGAATTATTGTTTAAAGTACAAACAAAAAAATTGGATAAGAAATTAATAAGTTATTGTTACCAAATATTCCTGAGCATGAATTTGAATAATACTGCACAGGTTAAGGAGAGATGGAAAATTTAAACCAATTCCAACATATCACATATGTGGGAGGAAATATGTACTGAAGTGCATCTGGTAACTAATTCAAATGTATGGAGAGAATTTAAATGGAAGCTAGTCATAAGGTTCTTTCGGACACCTGAAATTACAGCTAAATTTGGCACTACACAGCAATCCCAAATGTTGACCTTCTTTTCCTGAGTAACCATGCTAGAATCCGTGGGTAAGTACTACACTGTAAGAAG
>JAOPJH010000124.1:1565058-1577055 GCA_027122575.1 Merluccius polylepis | reverse complement strand
GTGTGTGTGTGTGTGTGTGTGTGTGTGTGTGTGTGTGTGTGTGTGTGTGTGTGTGTGTGTGTGTGTGTGTGTCGCTATCCCAATTTCTAGACATTATAGGCCAATTGCATTCTAGTGAGTCTAGCGACTGCATGACGTGCAGGGATGCAGGCTAGCTGGTCATTCCGGTACATCGTGCTAAATGCCATCGGCATCGTAAGGGGATCATGGTAGTAGCCTATGGTCGCGCACTCTTCTCCGGGAAGTTGCTACAAAACCACACATCATCACACCGTTTTGCGTCTGTACACACAAACTATTAAGTGTTTGATGAAAACATTGCCATTCACAGCATGAATGGCAATGTTAACGGACATGCTATATGGGAGGGACCATCTGCACACAGTATTTAAAGCCCCAACTCCCCACAACCATACCGTTGACATACAATGTATGGCACATCTGCCACGCATTCAAAACGTTGAGTCGGTGATGCGAGTGTCTGATAATGGCCCAAAAGAAAGGACATGAAGGAGTATAACCCAGCGGGAATACAATCTGCTGATGTCTCCTCCACGCCGTTACCAACAACTACCAAGTATTCCGTTTCGCAATCGTATCACGCTGAGAAACGCCCTGAAAGAGGTACAATGCAGCGGTGTTTACTTACTGAAAATATGTCAACGTCTGTGGCAGCCATGTTGCGGAATGTGTTGTGTTTGTATTGAAGGCGAGCAGGGGCGAAGGGAGCAGCCCACGTCTCACTCTCTCTGTATCCTGGAATTACTAGCTGGCTAGCTGCGAGCTGACAGGGAGGAGGGTACGGGCTCCAACATGGCTACTTCCTGGAAACTCCCATCGGCGTAGGAATGTCAAGCTTACACACACACTGCGGGCTGGGGCACGACAGACAGGGCGCTGCAGGCCGGGGCACGACAGACAGGGCAGCGGCGCGACGCTCGTGCGACCGAAGTATGGTACGAATGCAGCCTCGCGCCACAGTAGCACGCCTGGAAGCCAACGGTTTATTTTATGGGGTTCACGCGCACCACATTTCATTAGAGGCCTGTTGCTAGGCGCTGCTGGGATTTGTAGTTCAGTTGAAAGCACAGTAGCCACTGCTTCCGGTCATCCCCACTCAAATCCCGACCCCCTTTAAATAACACATCCATGGTCCAAATGTACGGAACATGTCAATGGATTTACATATACACCCATTGTATAGTTGTTAAAATATCCCAATATTTACGGCGAACCTGTGGACCATACGCTACATTATCATAAAGAGAATAAAATCAAATGCTTAGTCAATTTATTTCGATGAAAATTATGTTGGCACCATTGGCATTATTGTTTATGTTTAGCAACATGATAACATGCAATATTATGGCTGGTAAGATTATAGAATAAGTTAATTTAATTTAATGTAATTACATTTTTTAATTTACCACCCCTACCTCTGAAGTGTATACATTGTATAAATGTGTAGCTTAATAATGTTGACAGTATGATATTAGGCCTACCATAATATAAGCCTAATATGATTACTATTGAAGTCCTTGATGTTGTTTTTTTTAATTATCCAAATAATAGAAATTACATTTAGCCTGCATTACATTCATTGTTTATTTCATCTAGTAATTTAGTAAACTTTTACAAGTTTTACAATTCGCAAACGTGAAATGTAACTAACATTTGAAGTAAGGCTAAATAACTTCAATTAATATTGGAGCAACTACAAATGCAAATGTAAGTGCATTGTTATTGGATGTGGGGGTGTTTACAGGTGATATAGGTCTAGTGCAAGTGCCACAACAAGAACAATAAACCACACCAAATAGGCAACTCCTATGCATACTAATATAGAGATCGCCGCACGCCCAGGACTGCATATATTATTCAAATCATTTCCACGTCTGCACCTTTCCGCGGAAACGCCAGGTAGCGCGTCCTCAGGTGGGCAGGCTCAGGATCCCAAGTCAACTACAACACAGGAATGAGAGGCTGCCCCTTCATGGAGATTAACATTTTATAGCCCAATTTAATGTGATCACAGCATGGAGATTACACAGGACAAAGTCGTGTCGTTGTTGGTCCAGGGAAACGGCAAGGTGAAGAATGCCGATCTGCTGGGATGGTTCAAAGGCTGCTTTGACTCCAGCGATCCCGTGGAGAAGAAGCAGAACCGGGATCTGTTCAAAGGCATCGTCAACCACCTGGCCGTTGTGAAAGAGATCGATGACGTCAAGTACATTGTCCTGAAAACAAAGTATCGCCATTTATTAACAGAGGGTCAACATGGACATCCTCTGGAAAAGAGTGAAAACGAGTCTCGACCGCCAGGTGAGCGCGCACCTGCGCGACGCGAGGGAGCAGACGGCTGTGGGGACGAGGGGGGGGCAGGCGGCTCCATGTCTGCCGTTTCCCCGCAGCAATTACCGACCTCACCTGTTAGTGAGGCTCACTGTGAAGAACAGAGACGACACTCGCGTGGAGACTCTGCTGTTTCGGCCATAGAGCTGGCATTGCAAAGGAGCAACTTCTCTGACTTGAAACTCAAGAGAGCCCTCCGCTTCGACATAGGTCGGCACTCAGGTGAACACAAAGACAACTATTCCCGAGAGTCGCCACCTTGTGTCCATAAAACCAACGTCTCCAACACCAGCAAACCGTATGGCTTGCCACTGAGGGCGCCCCCAAGTGACACAAAATCCCAGATCCATAAACTCAAATGCATCTCCGATGACCCCGGCCAAGTAGGCAAAGCGTCCTCCCTTATGGGCCGGCCGCCGAAGACCCCCCAGAGCCACAGCTCGCCGTCCCAGGAGGAAACCGCCAGGGACCCCCGCTACTCCTCCGCGGTTCCCCTGGAAGCGGCGGAGCACGAGTGGCTGGTGAAGTCTGCGGCTGGCCAGTGGAGCACCGTCTACGGCCTCCTGCTCCGGGACAACCAGCTGGTAGAGAAGAGGGACTTCATGTCCGGCTTCACCGCCCTCCACTGGGCCGCCAAGTGGGGCAACAGCGAAATCCTGGCCAAGATGATCCGCATCTCCCGGGAGCGGGGCGCAGACGTGGACGTCAACGCACGGACGCACGGCGGCTACACGCCGCTGCACATCGCCGCGCTGCACGACCAGGAGTACGTGCTGGGCATGCTGGTGGGCGAGTTTGGGGCGGACGCCAGCCTCAGAGACAACTGTGGCAAGAGGGCCTACCACTACCTCCACGGGGGGATCACAGGGAGGGTGAGGGAGCTGCTGGCGGGGGCCAAGCCGCCGCCGGAGGAGCAGGAGGCTCCCCAAAAGCAGCAGGACAGGGAGGACGCGGACCTGTTCAAGGGCCTGCACACCATCAGCCGCCTGTTCCAGCCGCACACCGGGGGCACACACCGGAAGAAGCACAAGCATAGGTCCGAGTTTTATTCGCTGAGCGAGGAACACAGAGAGGAGAGCGAGTAGAGTAGGCCCACTGGAAGGTGCTGTAGGTAGGGTTTGAGATGTTTCTATGAGAGAGGAGCAAAAGAGAGCAAGATTTTGAAACTAAACAACCAAAAAAGTGTTGCGTTTCACGCACCTGTGATTGACAGGCAAGATGGATTCCTGAAGACATGCCCTTATTGGTCAGAAATTAGCTGGGAGCGGTCCAACCGCTAAATTGGCTCAGAGGCAGGAAGTATAAACAGATTCTCACGGCACATTTCACTCAGTAATAGCTGACATATGGCTGTCAATGTTAAGAGATCTGAAGAGATTGTTTTTGTTCTGTTGGTTTTAATGTATTCTGTTTGATGTTGACGTTTTTAATCCATTCTCAGTGCTCTTGCAAGCGTGTGATTTCTCCTGTGAGCGTGTGATTTCTGTCTATAAATATTGCTTTAAATAACACTCAAAATAGTTTCCACAGTTGTCTTAACATTCAGCAGGGAGAGAAGTTATTAACAATCCAAATAGTTTTATCAGATGTGGGGATTTAGTTTTCAGTTCCAGAGGAAGGAAAGCCACAATCAAAGTCTTGAAACTATAGTTTCAGTTAATGATTGCTGCCTTTGTTGAAGTTTGGGGCTGTGACTTTGATCAAGACAAGCTACGTTATTGACATGAGGAATGCACAAATGCTGTGAGTGACCAGAGGGGCATCCTGTCCTGTCACTTTGGTTGTGATCACATCCATCTATGGATGCCTATTGATTAAAATTCTAATGGTTCTCCCTACATGTCCATCTTCATCTTCCTCAAATCTGCATCTGAAAAACCAAGTCTCCTGATCCTCACTTTTGATCTGCAGTTTGGTCGATCACTATGGCTGGGCATGGTGCTGCTGACCAATAGTCCTACTAAAAGTCTAACTTGTAGACTCTTATGAAGCAGAAACTACAGAATCTGTTTGCTCATGATCTGTTAGCAAAGCCTGTGTGTTGTTCTGTAACCCCAATGTCCAACCACATTTCTCTTCAGGATTTCAGCACTATAAACTACAACTAATGAGGGAGGGTTGTGTGTGCATTTGAGAAATAAGCATTGATGTTTGAAAAAAAAAGTACAATGATTGATTCTGTATCCATAAACGTATAAATAAATGTATCCTACTAGTGAGAACTGAACGTCTCCTTGTTTATGGTGGTGGTGTATGCGTATGTGTATCTTGTTCAGCTCAGAAAGCTCTTGAGATTTGAACTACTCTTTCAAAGAATATCGCTAATCCCTGGCAGGACATCCTCCTCCACGCGTGCTTTAAAGACAATTTTAATATCATCAGTGTTCCTGAGCGAGCCAAGACATGCGTGTCTGGGTGGAGACCTCTCCCGACACTGAATCACACTGACTGATGGGCTGACTGGAAGTGTGTGTGTGTGTGTGTCATGCATTTGTTGTGTGTGCGTGGTGTCATCGGATTCACCAGAAACTAGAATCGGTGTTGTCCCCATGAGTTTTCCTCAGACTTTTCATGATATTTGACTCTTTAATGTAATTAATATTTACATAATTTCATTACACTGGTTCCGTAAAGAGAATGGTGTGCTTTAAGAAGCAGAGTTTCCTCTACTCTCCTCGTTTTTTTTTTTTACCATTTCCTGTTTGTTTGTTTTTTATCCTGTGTTTTTTTACTTGTTTGTACTCAGTCTTTCTGTCTCCACCCAACTGTCACACTCACTGTCTATAACAGATGTTCCCCTGACCACGCCTTGGGTCCCGGCCTCCCGACCTCCCTCCCTTCCCTCGTCATTCTTTTTTTCTCATGATGTCATGCCCAGAGGAGCGATGAACAATGTCTATATCAAGTCCCTTGTCCCCCCCCCCCCCACTCCTCTGGGCCTCTTTATGACCTCTTGGTCTGCTGCAGAGAGACGGACAGTATGACAAGGTTGAGGGGAAAGATGGAACCACTGTCTTTTTAACCATTTTGCAGTGCAATTTAAAATCAGTTGACAATAACAGTGAATTACTATTATGTTGTCATTGTGAGGGTAAGAGTGTCAGATAAATGTCATTTTATGTATTTTCTTATACGTGGTTAGTTGCTTCCACCCTGGTGCCCCCCATGAGATGATTATTGAGAAATCACTCAGATTAAGATAATGGCATAGATGTTAAAACTATGCAGGATCAGCTGCATATTTGATCCACATCTGGTAGAGCAGTATCCTTTATGTCACTGCCTCCTATGCAGATCAAACTATGAGAATAGAAGAAGTGCTTATAGTTGGTACTTGGTGTAGATAATCTCCTGTGTGTCTCGCTCTCTTCCCCAGGGATTCACTCTCAGCGCTAATACAACAAACAAGTAAAAAAACCACATTCCATATGTGAGCTAATAATAGACGGTTATTTCCACGCATATAAACGATCTGGGAGGCATTCCAAGTCCTGACCAAACCAAAAGGCCCGTTATGAGAGGGCTGCTGAACACCGAGCCTCCTCCAGATTCTATCACCCATCATCCAAAATATACACGTTTGGGCCTTCAAGTGTTGTCGCGTACACTACTGAGAATGTGGTTGTATTCAACTCCACTGTACAGTACAAGTTGACAGAGGTGAGGAGTTGATAGAGAAAAAAAGCCCATTCCATCTTCCTTTTAAAAAACCTATTTCCTGGTGCTTCCCACCCTATTAGGAGGACGATCTGTCTGAGCACCACCATGTTCTGGCCAAAAAATCTTCCCTGCAGACCACATTCTTGTTCCTGGGCCATGCAACGTTCCCATATAAGGAGTTTCTCTTAGCTATAGGAAGTTAAACCCACTTTACTTTAGTGCACTCTTTTCATTTAGTCCTTTTTTCTTATTTTTCAAACGTTGCGCTGCACTTGGGAAGTTGGGCTATACTATGAAAAAAACACAAAAAAACTTCATCCTAATTCTTTTTCATAATTCACACAAGACTCACTAAAAACCACCACCTAGTGACTTATTGTTGGCTAATTTGCGTTTATGCCATAAGAGGGCGGTAAAGAGCTAAATTAACCAATGAATAAGTTATTATGACGTAATAAAGAAAGCATTTTAGAATAGTCCTTTTGTTATCTTCTTCTAAACTTATGTCACTTAAAAAAGATGATTTAAAAAGAAAAAGAAAACATCAATACTGCCGCACTTGAGAGGAGGGATCTTAATTTATTCACAAAATTGAAAACAGTATGGGAATTCACAAATCTAACAGAGGGTACAAAACTACCATCTCAAACATGCAACACACACCAAATAAAAATAGTACAGCAAGAGATGTCTTTCTTTCAGAGGAAGACTGTGTTTAGCTTTCGGTCAGTTTCTGTTAACGTCAGTGTCACTTTCCCTCGACTACTTGAGGAGAAACACCCAAAGCAACACTCCATCCTCCTCCACTGGCCCCCATCCTCTCCACTGGCCCCCATCCTCTCCACTGGCCCCCAGGCTCCTCCACTGGCCCCCAGGCTCCTCCACTGGCCCCCAGGCTCCTGAACCCAACAGGCTCTTCACTCCAACCACCAGGAAGTTGCAGATTGTCCGTTCGGATGCATACATAGAGAGAAGTACAAAACACTACAAACGGAATAGTACCATTGCTCGGGAATAAGAATGAGCTCCTTTCTTTGTTGGTGTATTGCAGTCATTCTATACTACCTCTCCCTCCCTCCCTCCCTCCCTCCCCTCACTCACTCTGAGAGTGAGGCCAAAGATTTGGCCTTTCACATGCATAAGGAATTCAAACTGTTCCCTATAGGAAACAATGCAGTCTCTCTCTCTCTCTCCTCCCCCCCCAGAGAGGCAGCGCATGTGTGCAAAGGCCAAAACAAACACGTGTTTGTTTAGCCAACTCCACCGGACAAGGAGGTCAATCACCACACAATATTTTTTGTGGTGGTGATGGCAGCAGGGAGGGGGGGGGTCACTGTTTAGCAGAAAACATTGTAGAGAAAAAAAAAAGTATGCCACAAAAACAAAGAATGGATATTAAAGGAGAACACACACTGATTTGTTTTTTGAAAATGGGTTAATTGGGGAATGTTGTCGTTTTAACCCAATTTGTGCCACAATTACAATGTTTACGAAAGTAAACAGTATTGTGAAAGTAGGACACACAAAGTATGCAAAAATAAGAAAGGAAGAATTTTAAATTATATTCAAGTATCTTATGTACCACAGGAGGACACTAGAGAAAAGAATGGGTGATGTGGTCATTTAAAAATAACTTAAAGGAAGAATTTGATTTTAGACATAAACCTGAAAGAGCCAATTATTGTTAAATGAACTGTCCATTCTTCTGCTCTTCTCGTCATCATATGTACACACAGTCTGCCAGCCTGATATAGTCATTCAAGAAGGGAAGTCCTCCTTTAAAGTCCCTCCTCAAAGTTTCTTTCTTGTCCCTCCGTCTGTCTGGAAGGGATTTGTCCTTGCTTGTTTGAAGATTTAGGTTAAAGGGGATGTCTTCAAACCATCCTTTGAATATTGGGCCTGTTGATACTGTAATTGTGATAAAGAGCTATACAAATAAATGCAAAACATTATATACAAATAAATGCAAAACATTCCTATTTAAAAAATCTATTAACATTACGGAGAAAAAGAAAATGGGTAAAGGATTGACTTCAAAGTTGAAATAGTGTTTTGAAAACAAATTCGATTTGAAGAAATGTGCATTTTTACATCACAAAGTGCTTTTTTTCATTCAACTTTTTTTGGTTTTTATACCTAGTGCCATAACCTGAAACATCTTTTAAAAACCATAATGACATTTTAATAAAGGATGAAATCCTCAACACCTTAACTACATCTAACTGAAATTACATACAGCACCCTCACACAGGCTTGTCTTACTACATACTGACCACTCTTCTAGGTCCAGATACATTCTTAAAGCTTAAAGTGTGTGTGTGTGTGTGTGTGTGTGTGTGTGTGTTATGTTTAAGTTCCACAGTTACAGACATCAGGGGTTGTACTCTAGTACAAACAAGTTTTACAAAACACAACTGCTGACCAACGTGGTCACCCTGAAGGAAAGGTTTTCACGGCAAACGTCAACAAACAAGGCACGCAAAAGCAACGGCTAGCTCGCTCTTCTCAAAGCAAATGGCCACAAACATGTAATAAAATGAACAAAAACCCATTCTGAGGGATAAATTGGTGGTTTGCGCCGGCTAAATGCACACTTGGACCGAGGGTGACGAACGATACTCCTGGAAGAGTTTGGGGTCAAGAGGGGTCGAGGACAAGACGGTGGGAGCGGCGCGTAGTTCACACAGGAAGCCTCATAAAGAAAGAGGTGGGATTAGTTATTGCGAACAAAGCCATCTTCACCTCTTACCATGTGAGAGAACAGCCTGATGGGAGGAGGGCCTCATGTTGGTTTTGTTTGCTTCATTCTAAAAGAAAGACTCACCATGGCAGACTGAGATGACGAGGAGAAGAACTTGTCTTCAGGCACTTGGGGATGTCCATACCTCCTTTGATGTGTTCAGCTTGTCGCTTGATTTCGACAAGTGCAAGCTCATTCCATGTATTGTTTGACTATACTGTGCAAAAGGTCCGGCTAAGATATGGTTTTTAGTCCATTCTATGCCTGGGTGGGCACCGAGCCCTCGACTATGAAGTCAAAAGACCACTTTGTGAGTGTTATGTGTGTGACTGAGTGTGTTCAAGGTGACAACATGGAGAGAAAACCCCAAACCAGCAGGATGTGCTTGAAAAAGTTTCTCGGGCGGAAAATTACAACATGTGGATGCAACAACAACTTGGGAGAGGAACTCTTCACCTTATTTTCTTCCCCATCCACCCAATTTATCCCTCCCCCCCTCCCTCAGGGGGCCGGCAGGCTGAAGCGTAGGGCCTCCGCCTGCTCCTCAGCCAGCTGCCAGCGCTCCTCCAGGTCCTTCTGCCGGATGAGCAGCGAGGCGGTGGTCTGGACGAAGCGCCAGTAGTCCCCCAGCTGGGTTGCACTCAGCTGGCGGCCCAGAAAGGCAGAGACCACGCTCTCCCGCCGGTCCAGGTTGTCCTTCAGGTCCTTGGCATCTTCGCGCTGTTTGCACAGCAAGCGGTGCCGGCTGTCCAGGGACTCCTGAGGGAGGAGAGACAAACATGACAAACAAAAAATTAAGTATTTTTGTTGGTACAGGTCGGGTGATACAGAAGGCTTTTCCTGCTATTTTATCCATTCAAACCAAGGTTAGGGTTAGCATAGAGACAGAGAGAGAGAGCTTAAATACATTCATTGGTAATTACTTTTATTACACTTTTACTTTAGTAATGACTGAATGTATTATTAAAGCATGTACAAATATGCAACATGTTCACTACGTTTGTTGTTTTGAAAGCTTCCTATAATGATTTGTGTGGAAGGAAGGCAGTACTGGATTCAAGCAACAGAGGGCAGGGAAGACACAAATGTCATCGAAACCCAGCTGCCAGTTTCGGTGAGCCAGTGTAAACAAGAGTGTTCGCTGATAACAGCGACAAGACAAATGAGCTCCTAAGCCCGCAGTATGCAACATATTTACCCGGGAAGATCACAAGCAACAAGTGGAACACGCGTGTACATTTGTTTATGCATCAATAAAAAAGGAAACTGCACCAAAAAAAACCCACCATTGAACATCAGAAGTGAACAGTGCAGTGTAACATTGTTGCTCTAAACTTTCTTTTAGATCCACAACAAAAATAACGATTCTTCTAGCATGGATACACAGGCCTTCAACAGTTAACCTCCACTGTTTAAAAAGCTAACTATATATTTAATGTTTTTTATGACCATTCAATCTTAAAAAAACATTCAACACAGATACACTCACGGGGCTTTCCAAACGGTGAGAAATCTTGTCACCCTTCAACTTTTTTTTCTCCCCCAGATGGCATGTTTGCAGATCAGTAGGTAAACACGCACACGCACACACACACACACACACACACAGTGTAGCTGAAAGGCCTGGGAGCAGCCCAGAGCACCGCTGACAAGTTAATAACTTACGCCTCACGTGACCGGAGCCCTAGAGAGTAAATGCTGTCAGTCATCACATCCTTAACTTCATGCTATGCTACACCGCCTTCAGGGCCCAGCAATAAGCATTTATATGTCTGTCTGAATGGATGTATCATGTAGACATCACTTCAGGGGGAACAAGTGCTGGATCAAAGTGTTTTCACAAGAAGATGAATATGACGTCTCAGTGGAGTGTGTGTGGTTGATAGCTGGTCTACAGCCTCACCTGGCCTGAGTCAGACTGATTAGACTCTGGGCTGGGTGGGGCTGCACACCTGTGGTGCAAAAACAATCATGGCACCCAGGATAAACCAGCCATCAACACACACAGTCAGGAGAGAGACACTGTCATGGCAGCATGGACCATCTGCTCGGCAAATACCAATTTGCCATCTCCAATAAACGCATACTTCAACCAACATCTACCCGTGTCCTGTATCGGTGGGCCCCAGCAAAAGCAACTGATGTGTGTGGTTAGAGTCCACTGCCACACAATACTATTTAGTCATTGAACAGACACTTTTATCCAATCGACAGGTAGGGGTTGGGCAATCTTGCTAAAAAAACATCTACAGGTAGACGCATAACCTTTTCGGCTGGGGGTCAAACACCCTAAGCATTACACCATCCCGACTACCCTAACATTGTGTGTGTATGTTCACAGGGCCTCCTGGGCTGGTACATGGTGAAGAGCGGCCTGGAGGAGAAGCCCGAGTCCTATGACGTGCCACGGGTCAGCCAGTACCGCCTGTCGGCTCATCTGGGCTCGGCTCTGCTGCTGTACTGCGCCAGCCTCTGGACCGGCCTCACGCTGTTGCTGCCTGTCAACAAGGTACTACTCAGAACCAACACAAGGTGAGAATGATAGCAGTAAAGCAATGAGCACTACGTCCAGTCTTAACAGGAACAACTCCAGTGGCGTATTTAATCATAAGGTCATAGGCAGGATACTTTGGCTGTTTGCTTGTCTTTTCTGGAGTGGCCTAGTGCTTTGTTAAGGGACAAACAAAGTGGATGCGATTAGAATTAAAACTTATTTTTAATAAGTCACATTCTCAAAGGGCTTCAGAGGCCCACATTCAAACAACATTTCAAGGCACTCCCCGATCCTAAGCTCTCCAACCAGAAACAAAAGAAGGGATCAATAACGTTGAGAAGGGAGGCATTAGATAAGAAGGTAAGGTAAAGAATCTAGACCTGAATAGAAACAAGTTAAATGGAGACAGTAATGGCCGTCTGTATTTCCTGTGTTTTGGTTTTCCACTCCATAATCTCATCATGTTTGTTTCTATTGATTTTCCTGCAGCTGGCAGACACGGCGCGTCTCACACAGCTGAGGAGGTTTGCCAAAGGCACTGGTGGTCTAGTCTTCCTAACCGCTCTGTCTGGTAAGGAATTTAACCCCGTTTCTTCAGCACATGCACAAAGCAACCCCTTTCATATGCTTATGTTGATCTGTGTAGGCAACTACTAAATACCGATATTTGGAGGCAAAAAAAGTGTGTGTGTGTGTGTGTGTGTGTGTGTGTGTGTGTGTGTGTGTGTGTGTGTGTGTGTGTGTGTGTGTG
>JAOPJH010000124.1:1525148-1537727 GCA_027122575.1 Merluccius polylepis | reverse complement strand
GTCGCTTTACATACGTCATCTGGTATAATTGATACGATTGGCTAAGAGCTACGAACAGACGCTTATGATAGAAATTCGTAGCGCCCAATAAACGGCTCTGGACGATCGGGAACCACGCCTCCTCTACAGGAAAATGAATGGGTGGTCGCCAGACTACATCTCATTTGTGATTTAGTCAGGTGTTATCCAGGCTAAGTCGATACAGGATGAAAGAGTAAAGCATTCGCTTGTAAATGCTTGAGGTGAGACAGCAGAGTTACCAGCGGGGGAATTTAAGTAACACACACGATGCGCCCATCTTATCCATCCATAGCAGCAAATCTCCAAAACCAACAGGTGTATACCAACACCACCGTCAGCATATACTGACAAACATACCCACACACGCCCCCGCTCTTAAGCTATAGGATAATCATGCAGAATACTCGCGTCAACACATTACTATCCAGGCCGTCTCTGGATCAAGTTTATAGCCTCTGGCAAGTGGCCAGGAGGAGGTCACAGTGATTTCCTGTGCCGTACAATATGGCTTCACGTCCTCATAAAGGATAATGCACAAGATAATAATAATCAATACGGTACTCAAAAGTTGTTAAACAAAACCTGTGCTCGCTGGAGCAGCACTTTGGTCGAGCTTAGTCGTTGCCAATGTGCTTTGCAAATCCATTTCCACGGTGATACAGTATTTCAAATACAGTGGATCTTCTCATCGCAACACACACACTTCCAAATCCACAACAAATGTTGAAAATAAAACATCGGTACACTTATGTAACCCAACCACCCTGTATTCAGCATGCAGTCATCAGTGCCCATTTGTCAACACCCCCCCCCTGCCCATAATCACAGTGTGGTTGTTGTGGTACGATGCTTTTCAACCCCCGCCCAGATACCCACCTTGCCGTCACGTGCGCTGCGACCCCTGTCCTCCCCTTTGCGATGCTTGGTGGTGGTGGTGCCCTTGGGGGCGTGGCTCCCCTCCTTGCCACTGCCAGCGCCGCTGGACAGCGAGGTGGACTGGCTCACTGTCCGCTTGCGGCTGTGGTGCTCCGCCTTGGGGGTTCGCTGGGGGCCCGAGATGGAGGGAGAGGGCACTGGCTCCTCCTTCTTCTCCACAGACCTCTTAGACCTGACGGCGAGCAAAAATAATTGCATTCAGTCATTCATTCAACCTTTAATTAAATATTGAGGAAACATTGACACCATTTTCAATGGTGTTGAGTACAATTAAAATAAATAAATGCACATCAAAAAAGAATTAGAGAAAACAAAACAAACAAACAAACAACAGAACACAATTCTTTCAAGTTGTGTGTTGTAAATTGTTCCAAGATTATGCAGCACAAAAATGAAAATAAGTTTTCCCAAATGTAGTGTTTGCATGCAGGACTACGAGCATTAGCCCATCACTTGAACGAGCCAAATAATGACAATAATGAATAATGAAAATAATGTGTTTGTACGGCAACGCTACTCTCAGATCCAACAGTCCTACTATGGTATAGCAGAACTTCGGGGGGAAAATGGCACAGAGCCTGGGCCTGAAACCAAGAACTGCAAGGGGCGGAGTTAGCCTTGTTTCCTGTTTTCATGTGAGATATTCTCCCGAAGAGAAACTCATTTGCACGAGTGGATAATAATAATTTGCATTGCAAGTGCATTTCTACAGTTGTCAGTCTACACGGTGTTGACTTGAAACCTTTACAGAAACCTTTATACAGTACAGTTTACTAGTGCCGGCCGAGTTTGTGTTCGCTGTTAATAGCCAACCTCGTGCTTACAGAACCCTGCCTCCAGCAACATGACTGGTATTTTCTTTCGGTTCAAATATGAACCGAAAGAAAATGAAACACCCCCCACACATATGGCTATCCATTTTCTTTTTTTCCTGTTTGTGAAGATTGAACCTGCAGTGGCTCAGGAGGTAGGCCCGGTTGTCTGGCAGGTTGCTGGTTCGATCCATGGCTCCTCCCTAACCCTAACTGCTGCAGCTCGCCACAGGTTAGAAAAGTTATAAATGCAGTCCATTTACCATTCTAAACGGCCTATTTTAGATGTCCGGTGTAAAATGGGTATATGAATATATGAAAGAAAAATGTGGTTGTAACGTTTGTATATTTCATCACAGCAGCAGGCCAAAATGGGCCATGTCATCGTTAGGATACTCTCTTCTATATTTAGATCTTTAGTGGGTCATTAGAGTAGTTACCTTTTTATCTTCTCCGAACAGGAATTTACAAGAGGAACGCACAACCAAATCAAACATGGGTTGGAGACATCCCAGGGTTGATGTACACAATTATTCAACCCAGATGTTATCAGCTGATATGTTCCATTCAGATAATAACATAACTCTCTGATGCTGGTTTTCTTTATAACCGATAGTCTTAAGTGCTAATCTGATTTGTGACTGAAAAGTTTGACTCAAAGACAACCAAGTTTGTGATGTGTCACAATATTGTACCACTTCACTTCAATGAGTAGGTGTGCATTAAACAGTTGTAAGGCACGGCGTGGAGGCAAAGAAGAGGATTCACTGTCGCAGTGAAGGAATTTTCCCCTGTGGTGATTTAGGTGGCAAAGTATTAAAATTAACCTTGATTTTAGGTCAAAATTGTCTCGCAGTATGTTTGCTATGATGGTAATTGTGTTCAAAAGGATCACACTACCTCCCTCTGCTGCGTCCCATTCTTTCAAATTGCTGTATTCTCCAAATAGATTGAAAGAAATGTTCAAATCAACCGTTGGTGTGTTTTCCTTTCCAAGTTGATTCAATTGTGCTTGCTGCAGTTGATAACGGGTAAGCATTTTTACAGGTTGGGTGGCAGATTAATTTAGAACGTGATTCAACTTGAACCGAACTATGGGTGCAATACACTGTTTTCAAGGCAATCAGAAAAGAGTGTTCACCCGGACCACGGTATTAGCCAATCACTGAACACCCGTTAAAGTATCTGAGTGTTGCTATGAGACAGGTGAGCATTAGAGGACCAGGACTTACTCTTTGCTGCTGTTTTTATGGTGTGTGAGAGTCCTCTCTTCCTGCTTGCACCGCTTGCTGTCAGGCTTGGTGCCCTCCTCGTCGTTCTACAGCAACAGAAAGAAGAAAGACAGGCAGAGCAACATTGTTAGTGGGCGGAATATGTGCCAAAAGGAAGGGGGAAAAATGGCAACTGCTTTGTGTAATCCTTTCATTTTAACCAAATGAACTCTTTGGTGAATATTAATTAGCGGAAAAACACCCAGGGCCTTATTTCATGGAAGTTGCTTTAACTTGCTTTTAGTTAGTTTTACAAAATGGTGTCAAAACGTTTTGACATGGCTACACAAAACATTGTATGGCAATATGCTTGACAAACCACCTCTGAAAACGATTAAGTACACCACCACAATCAAAGCCCTACTTTCTCCCTAAAGCAACTCGACCAACTGAAGGGTGTCAACAGTAGTTCATAACGTAATTACTAGATTAAAATGTTCCTTTACTCTAAATGAAAAGAATACCTTTGCTTAATGTAGCTTTTAGTAACACAAAGGTGACTCCTAGCCAGCTAACAGCTGGACTCCGACATCATGGCTTAACATGATGAGTAAGTAACATGTATGGATCAACATCCGAGATGTTCTACCTTGTGTTTCCTCTTGCCCTTGCTCGAGTTCTTCCCCGAGCTCTGCTTGCCGTCGCGGTCCAGCGAGTCGTCCCTCTCCACCTTGATCTCTGCGGGCTCCTTGTAGGGCCGCCCAGGTATTCTGGTCAGCAGGCTCAGGTCTGTTGGTGAAAAACCAGATCCCAAGGAACAATGGAGTCAAGTTAAGTGGATGGGGATAGGAGCAAATGCTCCAAGTTAGATCAAATACTATCAAAACTGCCGTGAATGTTTGGAAACAGGGTCCAAAATTAACACTTGCCATCACCCAATGGCTGATAGATTTGACCATTTGGCAGATAAAACAATGCTGGGTTGCATATTAAAACAACTGCTTGGCCGGTAGATTTTTCCACTCTGGCAGGTAAAAAGACAACATTCTAAAAGTAAATTTTGGACCTTGTTTGGAAGTATGAGAATGTTTTGTTAACATTAGGTAACATTTAAAAAATGATCACAGCAAAAGTAATGGACCATATTCACCTAGCGGCCATCTTGGTTTTGAACGCTGGCTGGGCTAGTGTTTCAACCAAGACGGCCGCTTGGTGAAAAAGGACCATCGCTAAATGGGAGCACTTATCCTCCCCATATAAAAATGGAAAAAAGTTTAAACAAAACCTAAAGCAGGAGCGGCGGTGGCAGCAACGTACCTATCTTGACCAGCAGCACCTGGTGCGGCGGTGGCCGTGCGAGGTACTGCTCCTCGGGGTCGCTGAGCGGCGACAGCAGGCTCTTATCTCCCAGTAAGATGGGCAGATCCTTGGGCGTTTGTGACGACGAGGGGATGCTGTCATTCTCCTCTGAGTCCGACGACGACGACGACTCGGTCTCTACAAACTCCCGGGACTTCTGGGACGTCTTGGTGGGCGCCTTGGTCTTGCGTTTGTCTGTGGCGGTGGTGGTGGCGGTAGTGGGGGCGGCGGTGGTGGCGGCGGATCCGGCTGCGGCGCCAGTGGTGGTGGTGGCGGCGGAGGTGGGGGCGGTGGTGGTGGTGGTGGCCGCCGCGGTGGGCCGGGGGGAGGACTTGGGTTCCTTCTTGATGCTGGGCTTACGGGAGCCCTTGGTGGCGGCTTTGGGCCGGTGCGGGGGGATCTCCGGGGCCGGCTCGCTCTCCACCCTCAGCCCGCCCTTGGGCTCCTCCACCACTGGCGGCTTCTCAGACTTTTTGGGCTGCTTCTTACCCACGGTCCTCCGCTGCGTTGCGCCGCCCCCGTCGCTCTGGGCGGGCGACTTTTGCCGGCCGCGCGCGCCCTCCGCACCCTTCTGCGCCGGCCGCAGGTCCCTGCCCGGCGTGGGCGCGCCGGGGTCTTTGGAGCCGCCCTGGCCGCCGTAGCTCCGCCCCGAGCCATTGTCCCGGCCCTCCTTCTTGTACTTGGTGGGCACGTTGGCACCCTCCACCGGGGAGGCCGGGGAGAACTGCTTGGCCTTCTTGAACCAGTTGTTCAGCTGCCACTTGTTGGCCATATGCTGCTCCGGCTGGGAGGGGGGGGGGGGGAGAGAAACGATGGGATGGGGTTGGTTGGTTTTACAGATTAGCCCTGTTGGGTTTCACCAACCAGGACAACACACTGAAAACGTCATAGCTTTATTGAGGTCATATGAACTCAATAATGGTCTCGATATTATGAATATCATCAGGAGCGTAAACAATTGTTTTTTTTCTTATTATGCATACTAAATTGATCGTTTTTTAATAATATATTTGTAGGGGCTTTTGAGCCTTTATGGACAAGACAGTGAAGATAGACAGGGAAGTGGGTTGATGAAGAGAGGGAATGACATAGCATAGATCTGCAGGTGGGAATCGAACCTGGGTCGCTACAAGGCGTTAGCGCCAACACGGGTTAGCTCACTAGTGGTTGAGCCACCGAGTCGATAAACTATTGAAGGCATCTTGGGATGAGGCATGGTTTGGTCAATGACGCCTATGACAAACACCGCTGCAAAATACATATTTTGTTCTTGAGTTCCATGTACGGACCAGTAGTGAGGGGTTAACCTCTTAAATACCCCAGGATGAAGGGCACTATAATTATAGAGGAGTGGAGTGTGTGTGGTTTAAGCAGCCTCACCTGGCCCGAGTCAGACTGATTACACTCTGGTGCTGGGTGAGGCTCCACACTTGTGGTGCATGAGCAATCATGGCACCCAGGATAAACCAGCTATCGCCAAACACACTCCTCAGGAGAGAGCTCCAACATGTCAGCGTTTAACACCTGCTCTGGCTGTAACATTCTGCCAAATCTCAAATAAACTGGTCTATACAACATCTACCTGTGTGTCGGAGGAGCCCAGCAAAGCCACTTAGGTGGTGTGTGGCAGGGTCAACTGCCACATACATTTTGTGTTCATGATTATATTCACATTACATTATATTTATAGATTTAAAAGTTGCTAGCATATGGATCCCACGAATGTGGTAGTTATATGCTGAAAATATATTCATAAATGTAATTTAGTGTGAAAATTCTTCCCCTCAAAGAAAAGAAAAGAAAATGGGAGTGTGGTACTCATGGGTATGGATGAAGGGAGGGAGGGAAGTGTGAGTACTCAGGGGTGGGGGGGGGGTCGTCGTGTACCTCAGGGGAGGCAGGCCGCGGGGCCTCATTGGCCTCGCTGTCCGTGGAGCTGCTTTCACTTTCGCTGTCCGAGCCTGAGCTGCTCTCCGAGCCACTGCGGCTGCTCGAGTCGTCCCTGGAGTGGTCAGCTCCCTCACTGTTGTTGCTGTTGTTGCTGCAGGGACGCGGGGGGGGGAGGTTACTCAACAGGTTGTCAAATAGAATGACTGATCATCATGTTGCGTTATTTATTCACTATTTTCCATTTAGAATCAATACCATTTAATCATCGTCAGCAGTCTTTTCTATAAATAGTGCAAAATATAAATATCAAACGAATACAAAATGTACGCTAATGGGCCGAGCGTCATCCTCACATCGCGAGTCAAATCCAATAAAAAAATGTTGACTAAAGTGTGTGTGCGGATTTCTTTTTTTTAAGTGAAGGAGTACTTGTGATGCTGTCTGTAGGTAAGCATCATAGAGCCTATTGCTACCTGGTAGACGTGTTCCTGGAAGTGTTTTTGGCAGAGTCCTGTTCCCCATCGCTGTCCTCACTGCTGCTGAGTTTCAAGTCATCCTCCAGCATACTAAACCAGGGTGAAACAGGTATTTAAGCCTACTTAAAGACGTTTACATTGCAGAGCACTATTGATTAGTTTCGATGGCTCTTCCTAACATAGGGGCGTGGATCAGTCAACCTTTCTACGACTCAAAGTGTGTTGTTCCATCAAGTTTGCCCATGTTTACAAAAAAAAAGAAAGGAAAGAAGGCAAAGCATACTGCATATGTTGTGTGAGTACATGCATGCATGGTATGAGAAAGGACGATTGCGAAAAAAAACTGATGCGGTTTTGGGACAAAGCGCTTACTTTGGCTGGTCCTCGCATGCTTTAGACTGGTGACTGCCAGAGCTCTTGGACGCATCTCTGCACCTCTCTGGAAACAGGGAGACAGAGTGAGCACTAGGACCACGAGGAGGCAGGAACCAGCAGCTGCAGCCACCCATGTCACATTGGCTACTTGTCATGATAACTATTCCATTTATAGCTGCGTTTTCATAGAGATTGCAAACTCGGTGCGTACAGAGCTCAATTAAAATGAAATACACACACTTAATTACAATTAGTAGACAACAAGATGTTATTTTTCACACCCAAAATTACATGTGTGTGAGATACTTACTGTGTCCCCCAGGAAAGCCAGAGTGCTGAGAGTCCTAAAACAAGAGGAAAAACACATCAATAAAATAAATGTACCACAACTGATACCAAAATTCAATAAATTAGTTGAACTAAACCCTCGTAATGTTATGTTAACGTAAGGGCTTCCAAGAAAACCATCATGTACAACTAATCAATTTCCTCCATTAGAGGCACTAGAGGTCACATGTTCAGAAAACCCCCCCAGAAAAACAAGTGACTGTGTTGGGCATTTGTCTATGTGACTATGACTATAATCACAGACATATGATTATAATCGCAGTTATCCAAATAAGAGATCTGACGTGGTTCAATTGTAGGAGAGGACATGAAATTTAAGGACACAATAAAAACGGCCCTTGTTTTTTTTTTGTTGACACGTCAGTTTGGCAACACGTCTCACGCCGAACCCCGACTGGATAAAAAACAACAACAACAAAGAGCGAGGGCTCTGGGTGCGTAAGTGTGGCTGCGCAGCAGCGGTTGCTGCAGTGGGCCGCTGACCTTCGTGGGGAATGGAAACTTGGATGGCTCCGTCTTGCAGGGAGTGTGGATGGCTGTCAATGGTGGGGGCCATGACTGAGTCATTTCCTGAAACATGTGTGTGGGGGGGGGAAAAAACATTTAAAAAAGTAAATCGATGAATACGATCTATTGGACACTATTGTACGCTGATTGGATGGCCACTATGAACAGAGAGAGATTGATGGCCGTGTATTTTATTTAAATGTGTCCTTTTGATCCAAGCGGGAAAACTTTGGGGTTACCTTTAAGATCTCATCCACACAGTTGGCGTCCCCGGAGCCCTATGGACATAAACAAGCATTACACCGCATACGTGCACGCGCACACGCACACACACACACAGGTGACCGTCCATTTTGAGCAGCATGAGTCATTCTATAAGCCCTTTAGGGTACCATCAGGGGTTGCCATTATGGGCACCATGTGTAAACCACAGCTCGGAGTGGTTGTAATCTGGACGATGACGTCATGGCAATGAGACCATTATCGATTTTAGGTGCTCACACATAAACCCATAAAAAAGACCCATAAATCTCTATAATATACCCTTTCAAAGCCATGTTGTCTTTAAAATCAGTGTAATCAATGTCCAATTTTCATTGGACAGCTTATAATGACTTTCTGTGGTACCCATGTTCATATCCCTTGCAATATCGTTTCATTCAATTCCATGCATTTTGTTCAATCTATACTGTTATCGTCTTTTATTAACAGCTTTGTTAAATATTCAATTCTGGTCAATTATGGCATGATTCTACAGTCCATTACTTCTGAATAGCAGACCACTTCTATGAATTACAGACCATTGCTATGGACGCCATTTTCAACCGTAGAAACTAAAACAGACTATTTTTTAGCGGAAGCAATAAATAAATACAAAATTTCAATCAAATGTTTAAATCAATAAAATCATTTTTTGTTGTTAGATTTTGTGTCGAATTATTGATTTCTCTAGTAAGTAGCCATGTAATAAATCGCGATAATGTACCGCAATCATTTATTTTGAAATAATGACCGGCTCCGCTGTACATTATCCCTTACTTACTACCGTCATTGTATGTTTCTGTTGTGGTTTCACTGTGTCTGGAAGAGTTGTCATTCATGATCAAGTTACAACTTGTATAACGATCCACCTGGGGCCTCACCTCGACGGGCTGAGAGGGGATCTTGAGCTTGGAGAGCGATGCCTTGCCGTTGGACTTCATCTCCCCCATGGTGCCGCTGTGTGACTGCCCGCTGTAGCTCTCCCCCTGCGAGCTCTTGGGCTCCGCCGTCTCCTGGCCGTCCATGGGCCGAACATACGCCGTGGGCTTCTGCTGCATGGAGCCCGGCTTGGACATGAGGGACGGGGGGAAGGCCTGGCCCGAGTGCGGCCCGCTGGGGAAGGACGTATGGACGCGCGACGGCGAGTCCCAGTTGGCCTCTCTGTCTCTGGGGGACTTGCGGTAGCGCTGCTCCTTGCCGTGGTGCTGGTCGGCTGACATGGAGCTCCGCGAGTGGCCACCGCCACTGCTGCTGCCACCACTGCTGCTGCCAGCGGCCGTGGAGCTCAGGGAGCCCTTGGCTGGGCTGGACTTGGCGTGTTCGCCGCTGCTGTGCTTGCTGGACTTCTTCTCACGGCCCTCGCCGTGCCGCTGGCTACCGCCCCGCTGACTGCTGTGGCCGCCCTGGAGGCTGGAACGCTTCTGGGACTGGGACGAGGACGACCCGGCCGCGGGTCCCACAGGTGTCCACTTGCTGCCCTGACTGTTGTTGTTGTTGTTGTTGTTGTTGCTGCTGCTGCTGCTGCTGTTGCCGCGCTGGTCGCCACTGAACAGCGCCTGGCTGGATTTCTCCTCGGACGAAGTGGTAGTGCTGGAAGGTTTGCCGCCAAGCTTTGGCATAGTGTCTCCACCGATGGGTTCTTTCATCTCGTCGTAATTACCCAGCATGCTCTGAATACGGCTGGACAGTTTATCTTCCTTGCAGGACTGCAGCGAGAGAGACAGACATACAGACAGGGAGAACGGGACGAGAAGACAAGAAGAACACAGTGTGGAAAAAGGCAGAGAATGAGAGAAAAGGGAGTGGGAGATAAGAGATGAGGGATCAAGAGGGGGAAAGGAAATGAAGGATGGATGGATGAGTGAAGGAATGAGAGGAAAGGGACAACACATACAAACAGGGTCAGGATCAAGATCAGTTTAACGTGCAGGTTAGGGTAATTACCATCCTTTAGAAATATTCATAGCCTGAATTGCTTTCACAACGTTTATAATGCAGAGATGTGGGCTTTGCTAAAGACTGTGCTTCAATGACCAATACTAAACAAGGATAAAATAAACTGTCTCCTCATACCAGCGATGCAGCTTCATGTGGGCAAAAAATACGACGAGACCATAATTTGGTATACGGTACATTGAGTACAAACCAACTTCTCAAATAGACGATTGGCTAATCAATCAATCTCTGCCTATAGGTGGTGGTGGTGGGGAAAAACAAATAAAAGATAAACGATTTTCCGTAGTGCCACAAAAAAAAAAACCAACAGGTTAATCAATCACGCCATAGGCCGAAGGCTCCGACTGAGCAGCTCGCCAGTGGCCCATGGAAGGAGGCAGAGCACAAGCTGTGGAGGGTATCTGGTTTCACACAGGGGCCCCGAGAGCGCCCTTCGGTTTCACAGAGTCACACAGAGGAAGCCTGGACTAACCGTTATCTGCTGCAGGAAGCTAGCTTGTAACACGCTCACCGGCTCACCACACTCTTCTACTGGTATGACCGGCTTTGTCCTGTTTGCGTCTAGCGCTATGATAGATAGGATATTTGCCCCTCGGGTACGGTGCTGTGGTCTTGTAGTAGTGTAGTGTATAAGAGTTGCGTCGTGCCGTGGTAACAAGATGTAGTGAAATAGTTATGGCATCGTGTTTTGTAGTGTTGATAGTGTAGTAGTTCTTCACAAAAGGCAATCTTAAAAAGCAGACGCTTCTTTACAGTTCAGAGCAGTTGCCCGAATTGCCAGATCACAAAATAAACAAAGTCGATGTTGCAATATCTGTCAACAAATGCGCAACATGATATTTGAGCCATATGGTGGAGGCCTAGCACAGCTTCAATATGGTGTAGGTTAGTACAGTGGCCAAGATACAACTCCACGACTGCTACACAAGACTGAAGCAAAGATCCAGTCACATTGTCACTTTCAGATTAGATCTGTCTCATACAGTCTGCGCAGCGGAAATATATCCAGATGAATTAAAAACCAAGACACTAAAATGCATTTACTACACTGCTGATCTACCAAAGTGCAGCTGCAGCTGAGTGTGTGCACACATGGCCTCGAAAGCAGAACACAGCGTACTTCAATTTACTGAAGCATGAAAAATAAAAACCTGACTGCTGCAGACTCATACCCCATTAGAAGCAACCACTGATTTTTAGTCGTTTTTCATCTGCACAGTTAAAGAGATGTTTAGTTTCTGGCAAATCGACCAAAGGAAAAAACAACAAAAACTGATGCACTTTAAAAGAAATGCCTCCCACTATGAACACGTGCACTTGAAGGCTGCTTTCATACCTTTCAATTTGTTGTGGGACAAAACAAGCGGGCCTCATCACAACGCTCACCTATGATCCCTTTCCATTCCCGACCTGTCGGGTTGCATTCTCTGCACAGCCTCTGACGACCGGCTCTGGCTAAGGAGAGGAGCCACTGAGCTCTGCACAAATCTGGTTAGTGGCAAAAATTAGAGCTGCACCATGGGCGCAAATCCGCTTTACAATTACAGTGACCAGGGCAGGAAGATCTGGGCTAGCAGGCCCACATCTCACTGGTACTGCCGGCAAGGAGGGCAATGCAATACAGTAGACAAAGGAGGGGGGGGGACAACACACAAATGTTTACAGTCAACCATTGAATGCAAGACTCAATGCAAGACTTTTGCCTGGTCAACACTTAATGTTTGGCTTGGCTATGGCAATTCAACCCAATGCTCATCTGAGAAATGCTACATAGGTAAATGCTAATTTGTTGCCGCATATGATCAACCAAGAACCTCTAGAGATCACAAGTCCTTGACAGAATTTACTGGTTCCCAATAGAATGACCTACTGGTCCTTTCATTCAGTTACTGCCATGAACTTTTGACAAATAAATAAGCTACAGTTTAGGTCCAATGAGGTGCAGTTTGGTTCAAATGATATTTGACATGTTAACGTGACAGCAACAATGTAAAATGCTACATTCATAGTTTCCTGACCACGAGAGGGCAAAAAACTAAAAGCCCAATACACAGGAAGCATGTATTGCGACACCCGCCATTATTGGTGTCGTGCAGTTTATAGTTAAGGCAGATTTAAGAAAAAGGTATTTAAATCAACTGCTTAGCAGTCAATGATTCGCTTGAATGCCATGTACGAGACATACAAGCAGGAAAAAGATTCTGGTAAAACACAATGGTCGGAGCCAATGGCTTAAAACTTAAACCGCAGAAAAAAATACTATTATTGGGTATCCAACACTGAATGTCCAAATGTACATATTCTGTGCGTGTACAGGGTCCATCTCAACCGATTAGCTTTGCGTGTATGGTAGAGCTGGGTTTCGATTCAAATTTCAAGAATCGATTCGATTCCGATTTTTAAGTTTCAGAATCGATTTTTTCCGAT